>JAQIWT010000578.1:0-17689 GCA_034696485.1 Isohypsibius dastychi
AAACGACAGGCGTTGGTGGTTGGCATTGTCAGATGTGCGGGACTGGCGGCCATGGACCGAGATGGATTCAGTGATCCTTATGTCAAAGTGTAAGTATAGAGGAATTGGTTTTTTCGCTCAATTGACGATCACACAATATGTTGTTTTTTTGGAAACTGGGAACAAGACATGAATTCCCGAGGCCAATTTGAACGAAATTACTGCCAGTGAAAATTACAAATACGAACAATTTTGATGTTGTTTGAATCTAAAAACAAATCAGAATGAAGAAGTGAAAATTGAAATATCAATACTGGAACATCGAGTATGAATCGCACCCAGTTCCCATTTTCAGCTGAAATAATTTATCGTTCGCATTTCATCAGGAATTATCATGCTCCTCTTGGACTTTCTTTTTTATTCCAAGTGCTCATTTAGGCTGTTTCTTCAGTTTGCCACACTTTTTTTTATTGTTTTGATGAAAACCCGATCCGAAATATTCTGTTTCTGTTTTTTAGTTATCTCAAACCGGATCCGTTGAAGAAGAGCAAAAACAAAACTCCCGTTAAAAAACGCACACTGAATCCGGAATACAACGAGGTGAGTCACATTTCGTGGTTACCTCACACATCGTTTCTTTGTATTGTTGGGTTTGTTGATATCATCGGATAAATTTTCTGGAATTTCAATTATATCATCGTGTTTACTTATTCAGCCTTTGTGTTTTTAGGAATTTACATACCCAATAAAACTCACAGAACTGTTGAAGAAAACCCTGGAAATTACAGTGTGGGATCGCGATTACGGTCGTGCCAGTGATTATATTGGTACGTCATAGACAAATGCTCTAAGCTGAACCCAGTTTGGATCTTGAATTATTGTGACCCTATTCAATTTTGCAGGTGGGCTTCAAATGAGCATCAATTCGAAAGGTGACAAACTCAAACATTGGTACGAGATGATGAGCAATCCCGACACCAAATACGAGAAATGGTCAGTCAAACTGCATTTTCTGTAGCTTGCGTAGAACACTAATTTTTAAAACTGTTTCAAGGCACGGATTAATTGACGAGGAATTCCAAGATTCAAACTGAGCTTCCTGGACGTGATAAGCTCGAAATTTTATTACCAAGTTGTATTTTTAAAGACTGTTTGGAACAAATACAAATGCTGTGCCATCGAGAATCCATCCAAAAAATTGCGACTTATGTAGTCCCATCGTTCGTTCATTCTTTTTGCTCTTTCTTTCGCATCACTCGAGAAATCTTCGATTATCCTATGATAATAAATCTGAGCGCACTGGGAAATTATAAATTGTACTTGTCTATATGTTTCTCGGTAAAGGGTCAATATCATCAATAATTAGTTTAGTTTGAAAGGTCACTGAAAGTTTCTAACAAAAGCTCATTCAGAAACTGTCAAAAACGTGGCTAAATTCCCTGTAGACTAATACTAAAAACTGCTGCCAAGTCACCCAGAAATAATGCTACCGTAGTCAACTGCATCAGAGCTTTTATTCCCGACTTCAGTGGAACCATAAAACATTGTGCAGCTTCCCTTGGAATATATAGACTTTCGAAATTGTCAGTTGCCGGAATCGCGAAGGTGCTGGGTATTCATGGTTTTTAATTGAATGTACATTCTGTTTTCTGACTCAGGCAACATGAGCGCGTCATAGTCATCGACCAAAAAACCGCATAAGAATATCACTTCTCATCGCGATAGCTCAAATTATCGGCCAATTTCCGCCTTTTCAACGAACCACCTTGATCCTTCTTATCATACATCGTCGTGATCTGTATCCCAGTATTCCCCGGCTCCAACATCGCTTGCCGATTGATCTTACTAAACTCCACGCCATCACTCCTCCCAGGTTTTCTCTGCAGTACACTTCCGTAATACCCCAGCCCCTTCTTCGAATACGGTAGCTGTCCTTCCCCAACCAGCGCGTCAGCCGGTCCTTCCTTCCACTTCCCAACACCTCCACCCTCCTTCCATCCATTTTTCTCAAGCAACTTCCGGCCGAATCCCTTCGTATGTTTCTCAAACTTCCCAACACGGAAAATACTCTCATTTTTCCCTTCTTTCATCTCCTTTTCTCTTCTCATCTGCATGAAATCAACTGCATCTTTATCACCCCTGCCTTCCGCTTCTTCCCCATAATACAACGCCATGTCGACATCCCAGTCATCAGTTGCTTCGTCCAAATCGTCTCCACCATTTTGTGCCTTCCAGAAATTAGCATCGGTGTTCCAGACTATCCCAGGACCACCTTTCTCCCAAACAACTTCCGCCTCATCCTCGAATAATGTGGCTTTGTTCCGTTCGTGGGTTGTCACGTCATCGTTCAGCGCTTCATGGCGCTCCCATTCTTCCAGCGTATCGTCGTTGTCCAGATCGTCACCGTCCGTGTCGCGGTCATCACGCTTCTCGAACCAGACAAGCGGTTTTGAAGATGTGGATGAACGGGAAGGTGGTTGGTCGAATGTGCGAATGCGGGATGGACCGGAAGTCGACTCCGTATCATCTGCAGAAACAATAGAATTGAGCTTGTTGTGACTGACACGTTCAACTAATCGGTCAACAAGATAGAAAACCAAAAGCTGACAAAACACAGGATTTCCCATAGGACTGGACGCTCTCCTCAAGTCAGCATTCTCGACCTTGAAAGAGAACGATAAAAAACACGTACCATAGGTGAACTCCACTTTTCCGTACTTCCGGTTCTTCCTTCCTTTCGGAAACTGCAATCCAAGCTGTTTGATCAACCCAGACGGCATCTGACATCGACTGATCAATTCCAGAAAATGATATGTCGGAGTCCCCACATTTCCTTGTGGCATCAACGGCGGTGGATTGAATTCAATCAGATCTTTCAAATCAGAATCTTTCAGTTTCTGATGTTCCAGATGATATCTTCCTTCAATTTTTTTCTCCAGTCTGGTCGCGTATTTTGATTCTGCCTGAATCGTAGGGGTTGATGCTAACTTGACTCGAATAATATGACAACGACTGGACATGATCTGGCCTTTTTCGTCCAACCAGTTTTTTCCGTTGTAAGTCTGGAATATATCCTGAAGATATTCTTCGGGAATTTTCACAAAACAGCAAAGAGTAGGTGGTGATTCCGCATTCAACGGTTCCTGAGTTGTTTCTTTCTTTTCAGGGCGATGACGGAAGTGGAAACACGTGAAAGCTGCACGTTCAACGAGGGTTGAGAAGAAGGCGCGGAGATCAGAGGAATGATAAATTTTGGGAATATTTCGGATTAAAAGAGTTACGCTGTGATCAGCTGGGGTACAAGAATCTTCCGTCTGAATGGCCTCCTCCATGTCAACAGATTCTTCAAAATAATTTCCACTGTTGATGGAAACTTTCTTCCAGTACCGGGGACGAAAGCTATACGCAGGGAAACGGGATTTTAAATTCCAAATCAGGGATACGAAACCACAACACAAATTTGTTGGAGCAGAGGCGTATGTACACAGGAGTCAAAATGAAGTAAGTTCTGAGGGGGTTGAACTTGTTCTTCGCGTGAGAAACCCATGAGGGTCAGTGGCGTAGTTGCTCACTGGTTTAACATTTCGTGGTGACTTTTGTCCGTGGGGGCTGGACTTTGTGCCGCCGCGCCCTGCATTCTTTCTTGTCTGCAGTCTGCACCAATTTTCAGATGATAAATTTTCTCCAGCTCGTCGTTTTTCACACCTTTCTCTTTGCGAACTGCAACTTTGTTGCTGATCATTTAAACGTCGACGTCTGTTTTTACGATCTCTGTTCACTATTCCGGGGTGGATGGAGACATCTTCTGCGAATTTTCAACTTTCTATCATCTGATATGTTGTAAACAGGAAGGCGAAATTCTAGAAGAAATCTGCAAGACAGATTCGCAGACCCTTTGATGCTTGCTTAGAAGGGCTCCGTTGCAGTAAGTCACGTTGTTCGTACGTTTTTCTTTGCTTCAGCGATGGGTTCATAATTCTGAGATCATAAGGTGTGTTTCTCAAAACTTGAAAAAGTGCGTTCTTTGGGTGATTTCAAGTACTCTATTTTTTATCGCCGGGCTTCTTTTTGCATCGTAGTCGGAAACAAATTGCGCTTCTTTAAGATTGTCAGTCTATGATTTCATCTGTTTTCCTGTGCAGGAACTACAGTGTCATAGCAAGTGCAAAAAAATGACCATGAAAAGCGGCAAAAATCAACCGGAAATGGAGAGCGGAATTGGTGATCCGGAATTGAAGGAGTTTTCCAGCAGAGCTTATCAGGTGCGATTTAAGTTAACTGCTGCATTCCGGCGTTTAGTTCAGATGACGAATGCTTCGCAGGATGAGATGTCTGACAGAGCTGTAATCGACAACATCATCTGCGTTCTTGGAACAGGTAGGTCATCGCTTTTTCTAATTTACATTCTGCTCAATGTGGTTGGGTGATGACACTTTGGTTCTAGGGACGGGGAAAACATACATCGCTGTAAAAACCATCCGGGCAATGTCTTATCAAACTGACCATCCTTGGGGACACCCGAAATGCAAACGGACAGTCTTTCTTGTTCCTTCCGGTACGAGTACATTTCGAAATTCTCGTTTCATGTAACTAGTATCGATGAATATTTCAACATCTGGATAAATTGGGTTCTTGCGATTCAATTGCTTTGGTTTTGGTCAAATTTTTTGGAAATTCCTCTCTAATTTCTGTAAACATTTGAATATTAGCTAGAGTGGTTTTTCACCATACAAAATATGTACTTTTATTTTGGCTTTTTTATTCATTCACTTGGATGTTGTAATCACCGATTTGTGTAAAATTTTCGGGTAAAAATTGTTTTCGGTTTTGTCTGGTTGTTTTACGTTGTTCTGTTTATAGTTCCTCTCGTGGTCCAGCAAGCCAAAGTACTTCGTGATATGACTGGGATTCCAACTGGAGGTAAGAGAATTCAAATATTCGTGCTGATCAGAACTGACCATGTTATGGATGTTGTAGAATATTCCGGAATTAAAGGAGTGGATGAATGGACGCCGGAGAACTGGCATAAAGAATTTCGCGAAAATCGCATTTTGGTCATGGTGCACGATATTTTCCGCGAAGTTCTACAGAACGCTATTCTGAGTGAGTATTTCGCTTGTTCCACAACACAAAAATTCTCGTATTAGCGACTTTTTATCGGTTTTCAAAATGTTTTTCATTGCGCAGGAAGCGATCAAATCAATCTGCTGATTTTTGACGAATGCCATCATGCCACTAAAAATCACCCTTATCGAGAAATTTTGCGAACGATTCATGGCTGCGATCATGAAAAACCACGGATTTTAGGGCTGACAGCTTCAGTGATTAATATAAAGCTGGCCAAAGATACAAAAGATATGGAAGCTCGGACGAGAAAACTTTTGGATGACTTGGAGAAAGAATTCCATGGTTTGGAATGCTGTATGAACGCGACTGTTGTTACTTCGTACGATCCTTCGTTGGCGAATTTCGGAGCGCGACCTGAACCGATCGTCGAAAAGTACAGTGTGAGTATTTCAGAACTCTATTTTGAATTAAAAGCTTCGGAGATGAATATTCTTCAACCAGTCAAAATTTAATATCTTCTTTGAATAGTTCGGTTATACAACAATTATTTGTTGCGTTTTCTGGGTGAACTCGAAGTTGTTTATTTCCTTCTTTTCAGCTTTCGGCGTTGACTGGTGATACGGAAGATGTGTGGAAATACTCTGGTGAATTTGTCGAATGGCTGAGCTATGCGATTGAGGCTTCGAAAACTCCGAAGGGTCTGGAAGGAAATCTTGCTGAGAAAGCCAAGAAAGAACATTGCCTCAACTTGTTGCGCGATGTGAAAAATGCGTTCGGCCAAGTGAGGAACACTTTGAGGACGATGGGTGCATGGTGCGCTTACAAGGTATACATACCGTTTTCTATTCGATCGAATACCGTTTTTAACTCAGCAGAACAGGAAACGTTATCGTAATTTATTTTTGAACTTCGTCGAGTATGTTTTCTTGAACGTTCGCTTCCGTTTAATTTATGAGTATGGTTTCTACTTCGTGTTTTTTCCCCGTTTATGCCTTTTTCAAATTTTGGGCCGTTTTCAATAATTTCGTACCGATTTCCTTTCAACTCCTATTTTTTCCCCGAGAATTTACGTAATTCTTTAAATCTTGGTCCTTTTCCACAGACTTCGCAGATGCTGATGAACGATCTGCTTCTGATGCGCGGGCGAGCTATTTTCGGCAAAGATAGTTTGACTCCCGTTTGCGCAGCAATCGCCAGCCTTCAGCTATTTGGAACGATGCTGGAGAACTCGTACCAGATTAAAACGCTCGATGTACCGGAAATCATTCGGGACCACAATCTCATGTCGTCTAAAGTTCATAAATTGCTGGAAATTATGCGGGACAGCTATCGACGGAATAATGACGGTAAGATAATCTATTGTAAATTTCTGTAGTACTTCCGGCGGGTTCCCCAAATTTGTAATGGAATTGAAATTGAATATGAGTAAAATATATTTTCGCGAATTTTAGGTTTCGTTTAATTAATTATTATCCAGAAGATGAATGATCAGAGGAACTGTTTTTTCTTGGAATTAAAATTTCGTGTTTTGTTTCTAGAGTTATGTTGCATTGTGTTTGTGACGGAGCGTTATAACTCGTGGGCTCTTCATATGTTGCTCAAGAAACTCTCTTCTCATCCCAGCTTCGCATTCATCAGAAGCGGTTTCTGTGTTGGTCAGCTGGAAGATAGTGGAACTGCCGGTATTTTTTACCCCGTTGAACACCCTGGCTCGTTTTGACCATTTATTCTTTTTTGATAGATCCGGAATTCGAGAAAATTGGAAATTCGTCGAAAAAGTTCAAACTCACCGTCCAGAAATTCCGCTTGAATGAAATAAACGTTCTTGTTGCAACGAATGTCCTGGAGGAAGGCTTTGATGTTCCCGAGTGTAGTCTGATTATTCGGTAATTTGTTCGTTTTGAGGAATATTTAATTTTCTCTTCATCTTGACTATTTTCAGTTTCGATCCGCCGCCGAACTTCCGCTCGTAAGTGTGTTCTTATATCCACAACATTTCCAGAATATGTTAAAATTCTTAAAAGTTGATCAAGTTTTCATAGCTCACTTACTTCGTACTTTTTCATTGAAAATACAGTACTTTTGGATCGTTCCACTAGCAAGAGCATTTACAATGGTAAAGTTCGATGAGATGAAGTACCGGGATATTCTTTGCAGTTTGTTGTTTATCGAGTATCGATATTAAGTATTCAGTTATCTTGTTTTTCAGGTACGTCCAGTCGAAGGGACGAGCTCGCGCTAAGAACTCCAAGTACATTATGATGGTGGACCGGGAGAATCCGGGGAGTTTTGAGAGCGATTTGGCTCAGTTCAAATACGTTGATGTCGAGCTTCCCCGATTCTGTGCCAACCGGAAGAAACCAACGAAACAGGCGCAGTTTGAACATTTTGCGGATAACATTTGCGAACCAGTTCGATCTCCCATCTCCCCCGCGATCATCGCCCTTAACGGCGCTCTGGCATCACTGCAGAGGTATAGTCAATATAATTACCCGATGCTTGAATCAGTAGACAGTGACGCACAGTTGTAACTTTAAATCCGCATTTTTCGAATTTTGGTCCTCGTTTGCGATTTACTTTTGTTAGTCTCTGGTTGATATTAACGGTCTATTTGAAATACGTTACGAGTACATGTTTCTTTCATGAAGTCTATAATGAAGAGCATTCTTAATTGAATAGCGATAAAATATTTACAGTGATATTAGGACGAGTTCATCTGTTCATCAATTTGTTTAATGAAATATTTTGTGATGCTTCATTTTTGGTTCAAGTCTTCTGTGCTACCTTGGCTTATTATATCTTTGCTGCAGATACTGCAATACTTTGCCGAATGACAACATGTCAGCCAATCGGATTTATCCCGAGGAAATCTACATTGGTGAAAATCGTTATCAATGTCGAATATACCTCCCACTGAGTGCCGCCATAAAAGACCCAGTTGTCGTACGTATTCCATCATCTAATTTCGTTCAAAATAATCCAAGACGATATTATTTTAGGGACCGGTCATGGAAGACCGATTAACGGCCAAAAAAGCCGCTGCGTTGAAAGTCTGCCAATTATTGCTCGACGTTGGAGAATTGGATCCGATCAATCTCCTTCCAAAAACAAAAGATAACTGGAAGGAAGATTTGAAAGATTACACTGGTGGAGCTCCCAAAGAGGTAGTCCCAGAAGGTCAACCGGCACCGGGAACAACCGGAAGAGTGCAGTTTTATCAGAAAAAGGTCTTGAAAAAATAATGTCGGTCACTTATTATTTTCATCACTTTCCGTTTCGTTTTTCTAACAAAACCTTTTTTATAGATTGAAGAGCCGTTTCGATACATTCCCATTGATGATTCCACCTTGTTTTTTCTTCATGTCATTGAATACATTCCGAACAAAGGTGGAATACTTCCGTTTGTGAAAAATTCCGTACAAGGTCGAATCAAAATGGGAATCTTATCTTTGTTCGAAATACCACGACTTCCGACATTCCCGATTTATTTCCAAGTGGAGGAATATCAAGTTTTGCTCGGAGCGCCTGTCCGAATTTCGTTCACTTCCGGCGAGCTTCTTCTAATTCAACAAAGCCACAACAAAATCTTTAGCAATGTTCTTGGGTTGAAGCAATCTGGGGATATTGTATTCAAACCGCTGGAGACTTCGACGGAGAGCATTCTTTGTGTTCCGTTGCTTTCGACTTCGATGCAGGTCGATTGGGAATCGATTCAGCGTCTCAAGGATCCGGATGGGTTTTTGGAGGAGTCTTTGGAGAAATTGCAGAAAAGACGTCCGGTTGCGGCGGAATTGAAGGATGCGGTGGTTGCTTGCTGGTATCGTGGAACGGAGGAACGATTCTTGGTGATGGAAGTTCGAGAGGATCGGAATCCGGATACGGTTGTGGATGTTGTGAAAAACCAGTCGCCGGCGGAAAGTGCGAGGGAAAAGTATGGAGTGATGGTGCGGCATAAAGAGCAACCATTGATCGAGCTGCAGTTCTGCGGGAAAGCGTAAGTTTGATAATTTGACCGAGAATTCTGGATCTAAATAAGTTGTTGATGGTTCGGCGGTTTTTTTTTCGCCGACCATAAAATTTATAACTTGTAAGAACCTTGAATTTTCGATATGCGGTGCTCGAGAATCGACATACTATATTTCGGCGTTTTATCAATTTTCTGAATTTTGATCTGAATTAATGTACGTAAGTGATTGATTTATCGTATCGTAAGTAAATTTTTTTCTTTCAACAAGTTCCCCAAAAATTTGAGGTGTATGTTTGGAATGAATCATTAAGGATATACGTAGGCGCAGATTATGGTAAGCAAAATTGTAGAAAACCGGCAAAGTGAAATTGCACTGATAACAAGTTTCAGCATTTTGTGAAAATGTAGTTAATATAACTCATAATCCTGTACGCGCAGTTTCGTATAATCATGCAATTAAAAGTGTTTTTTTTGACGCAGCAAGCTAATTCTATCCAGTGCATTCGTGATTTCCTTTTCATCAGAATAGAACTTATTCGACCAGGAATTTCTTTATCGAATAAGATTTCATCGGCATGAAACAGCCAGATGCCAAGAAGAAAGATATGTTTTGGTAATCGAATAAAAGAGAACGAAGAAATAGAAAACAACATGAGTTGTTGCGGTGAAGTCTGTTAATATACTTTTTGTGTTTTAGCTTGAACTTCCTGATCCCGAAACCACCGGAAATGAAATCAGATGCCAAGTTGAAGAGCCTTTCATTTATCCCTGAGCTCTTCAAAATTCTTCCAGTGTCGCAGCAGTTTCTCATCCAATGCAGGCTTCTCCCTTCCGTCATCCACCGTATTCGCCAGTTTTGTTCAGCCACCCAGCTTTACACACTCTTGAAATCCCGCACTGAGATTGGAATTCGCGTTCCGACTCCAAATATCTGGAAGCCACTTCTTTACGACATCAGAGCTCAAAAATCCAAATCCATTATAACTCTTGAAGATTCCGAGACTTCCTCTCCAGATTCGGATAAAATGTTGGTGGATTCCGACAGCTCAAGTATGTTTTCTTCGGAAAGTTCACCGGAAACGGATTTGGAAGATGAGGAGTCCCCGCGGTTGTTCTTTAAAGATTATACGCAGCGACAATTCTACAAGAAGAAAGCATCACGAGAAATCCAGAAAGTCGCCAGTTTGAATCAGATCCTGGCCGGAATACTGCGTCCAGCAACATCACTTCCGGTTGTGAAACCGACGGTGTATTTCCCACCTGGATGTGCTCCACGATTATCGAACCCACCTTTTTCCCTGGACCAAGAATTTTTGGAAATCATCGCTGATAAACCCTTCCCGGAAGTGACCAGTTTATTGACTGCACTCACCACCGCAAAAGCCGGAGACTTTTTCAACTTGGAGCGACCGGAAACGATGGGTGATTCGTTCTTGAAAATGATGACCTGTATTTACCTGTATTTGGAATATCCGAAATATCACGAAGGAAAATTGGCGTTTCTGAAATCCAACCAAGTTTCCAACTACAATCTATATCGACTTGGAAAAGACAAAAAGATTCCGGAATTCGTCAACAATCAGTTCTTTGAGCCGAAAATCAATTTTCTTCCACCCGGTTTCACTGTTATCCCAAATGCACAGGAGACGCATTCTCCCAGGTTGTTTCAAGGAATTCCGGATAAGTCATTGGCGGATGTGATGGAAGCGTTGATTGGGGTTGTTTTAAATGAATGCGGATGCGGAGCGGCGCAAAAGTTTATGAACTGGCTGGGACTTCGCGTTATGGCGCAAGATAATTTGAATGAGGAGCAGATGACGTCCGGCCGGAAGTGGTCAGTTGGGTCCGCCATTCCCAGAAATGTGCCGTCACCATTGTTACGGAAGCCGAGTGATCCGTTGTATAAAGGCTCTTGGGAAAGACTTATTTCCGGCCTACCGGAATTTCAAGAGAAAATTGGATATCGGTAAGAAAAACTCACTTAAATCTGTTTAGGCATTTGATCTACGAGATAATATTGGAATTTGAAAGACGAATTTCTATGAGTTCTCTTTTCTGTTCATTTTAATATCGACAGTCTTTTTCCAGCTTTCGCGAGCCAGCTTTTCTCGTGCAAGCGTTCACTCACAGTTCGTACGTGGAAAACCGTGTGACAGATTGCTATCAGCGGTTGGAATTCCTCGGCGACGCCGTTTTGGATTTTCTGGTGACCCGATATTTGTACAACAACGATGCATGTTTGGGTCCTGGAAAATTGACGGATTTACGTTCGGCCTTGGTGAACAACAAAACGTTTTCCACGTTGGCGGCCCAGAATAACTTCCATAACCACATCAAATATTCCAACCCGAGGATATTCCGGCTGATCAAACAGTTCATTGACGAAAAACACAAAGAAGACAAGAGCGTTCTTCCGGTTCGCGATGATATGGTATGGCGCTTTCACATGAAAAAAATGGGTTTTCTAAAATGAAATCTGAACACTCAAATTTTTGCTTTTTTGAAATGTTAGATATGAATTATGGAGTATTTAAATTATTAAATTTTTACGTTTTCTGTGATTACTTTCTTTTGTTAAGAATCTTTAGAACACAGATCAGTTTTGTGAGGAATTAAGCTGACTTGGTTAATTTTCTGTTGTGACATTTTTGTTTTATAGTTGGATCTGGGCATTGAAGATGACGATGATGATGATGAAAGCGACTCCGAACTTGTTGTCTCTGAGAATCACGGAATGGCGGAGGATCCGAAGATTTTGGGAGATGTGTTCGAGTCGGTTGCCGGCGCGATATTTTTGGACAGCGGTCTTTCACTCGACGCAGTCTGGAAAGTTTATTACAATTTGATGAAAGAAACAATCGGTTTGTCCGAACTTACGAAATCAGTGTCCAGATAAGGAATTCAGTTGGGATTTGTTTTCAGATCGCGCTGTCGAGCATTGTCCGAAGAATCCTGTGCGTTTATTGATGGAAGCTGAACCTGCCAATTGCAAGTTTGGGTGCGTTGATTTTTTAGCTGATTGATTGCTCTCTGGAAAATCTGCATTTTCTTACTCAGGATTTTGTTTGGATTTTTTCTCACCATTTCTGTTATACATTTTTTCATTTCAGGAAAAGCGAAAGTTTCGCTAGGAACAAAGTTTCAGTTACAGTGGAAGTGTTTGGAAAGGGTGAATTCATCGGTATCGGGAATAATTCGCGTGCTGCGAAATGCAATGCTGCTAGAAATGCCTTACTCCAATTGAAGCATGCTCAGCTTAAGAATATGTTCTGATTTTATTGGTCTTTCTTTGATCCGTTTAGTGACTCGACGAATGTGGCTAGAATTTTCGGAAGACACTGTTTTCAATTGTTATTTGGTATCTTTTTATGGATGTGCTCATACGGAGACTTTTTTTACGTCTTACTGGTTTGCATGAACTTTCGGCAAGTTGATGGACAAAGGGTACTTGGGTGGATATTGGAAGGCTTGTGAGTTGTGATGTGTAAATCACATGAGGTTCTCGAATAATTCGCACTACAGAATGTTCACTCAAAATATATTATATCAAAAACCAGCGCGAGTACGCATGACATGATAGCGCAGTGGAACTGTAACAAGCCCCTTGAGACGGGTTCTGATCTGACTGATGGTGTCGGCGCGGAATATTGCATCGCGCAGTCTGATTCAGCCCAGTGCTTACATGAAGATTTCTCAGACACAGAAATGCAAGCAAGGAGTCCGAAAACAAGGTCGGTTGCGATTCGGCCTGTTGTTTTCGTCATACATTGAACCAAAAACTAGCGCAAGTAGTACCCCTTACGGGGTTACGATAGCGCAGTGCAACTGCAACAAGCTCCTCAAGAAAGGTTCTGATTGAACGTTTACCTGATTTTGGCACTTACGGTACTTGTAGCTATGATGAACATCCGAATGGCGCAAAAAATGGAGATATCTTGCTGGCCCAGCCTCACCGTGTCTACACATGGGGTCAACAAAACAAGGGCGCAGTTTTGCGAAGTGGGCAAGGTTATCTGCGTCTTTGACCGACAATTTGCGTAATTACGGAGATCTGAGCACTGATGAGAGCCTAGAATGATGAGACGAAGCTGTGTATGCTAATTGCGTTTTAGAAATCATTGACGCCAGTTGGTTACATCGTAGTTATAAAGCCAGGTGACTTCTGTTAACGGCTGGATTAACGATATCTGTTCAAATTTCGAACTTAGGGAATCGACTTTCATTTGTTCAGTGCAACCCCTGAGATGAAAACCATTTTACTCGTGACCATCACCCTTGCGGTGTTCAGCACCGCAGCGCAGGGTCAAGACTTCGGACAATTTATCGCCTTCTTGAAGAATGTCGCTTATCCTGGAATCCGAGGCATCTTGGAAGAAAGAAAGAACTGGGAGGCGTTTGGATACAAATGCGATTTTTTTCGTGATTCAGGATTTCATAGGTGGCAGTGGATGTATGATGGCTATCTCAATTGTCCTGGCTTGGGAAACTGGAGCAAAAGCAAGTGCTTGGGCCGCGGATGCGCCTTCAAAGAACCGATGAAGCAGTACTTGGCTGAACTGGTTCGAACCAAGAAGGCTACGAAGGAACAGCTGGTTCAACATATTCAGACTTGCAACTGTGGATTCGACCAAGGAGATATTAATGAGATGGTGGAGGCTGTTAATAGTGTTACGGTCGCCTAAAGCTCTTGCGTGATCATGCTCTATCAGTTGATATGTTGTGTTTAGAAAGAGAATTCCATGCTTGACCTTGTTGTATTTGCTCCATGACAGAGCCTCAGAAGAAGTTAGACCAGACATACAATTTTGGTTGGAATGGTTATCTATGTATGAAAAATGAGCTTTCGCCATTGGATCACACTTAGTTTCTGCGAAGTTTTCAAATCGGATGTCACTTCAAAGCATTCAGAGAATCGGTTAAACTGATTGAAATTTCGGGCCTTCAGTTCCCGATGGTGGTGGTTTGCATCTGAGTAGCTTGAGCATATCCCAGAATTCCACAAGCTCCAGCTCTCTAGTCAACGTCTGCCGTGTCCATTTTCGATCTTCACCCAAAAGAAGATAGTTCTCCTGGCTGATGTCGAACGGCTCACCCAAACCGTAGCTACAGGCAGAACGTCTCCAATTACATTAGGACATGCGCTATACATATTCGAGCTCGAAACAAAAATACACGTACCCGCGAGTCAGTACCGATTGAAACTGTCTGCGGAAGTTCTGGTTGACTGTTGCATCTGCAGCTCCCGCAACGGTGCGATTGGCAAACAGATATCCGACATCCAGGGTATGATATGGGGCTGAAAAAAAGTGAGAACTGTAACAAGTGTCTTCTTTAACAATGCGAAAATACCAAAAACTTACACAGCCCTGGAATCTGGACGGTATTCGCACTGGCACCTCCGTCGTATCCAAAGGCTGAAATCTGACTACCAAGTCGGGCTACGTTGTATTTCGCATAAAGCATGGCTTCTTTGATCGTACCCAGCTTATGGTTGACATCAGTCGCTAGCTAATTCACATAACCACGGTACACGGGCTTCGCTGCACTTTGGAAATTATAGTTGGTCATACCTCAATGAAACGGCTGCGGAGTGTGTTTGAATCAGTTCCCTCTGTGAGACCATATGTTTCCATCACCAAGTCGATCGTTTCAGCGGGCAGTTTATCACACAGAGTTGCCTGTTCGATGACCTTTTGGACCCCGATTGTTGTGAGGAATGGAAGAGAAGGTTGACCAGGGCCGGCAAATGCTGCTTGGAAGGCACCTAATGGACGAAAGCGGATAGAATAAAAGCGTTTTACCAGAAACAGGTCCAGTCTGGTTGGAACACATTCTCTTACGGAGGACCACAATCGCGGCATCCTTTGTGTTGTAGTTGTGAACAGAGCCACCTTTGATTACACCATTTCGGTTCGGATCACGGAGCAGAAAATCTGGATCATACAGAATGTGACGGCCGTCAACAACCATACTCCAAATTGGTTTGCCCTGAAGAATGAAGCCATTAGACTGAACTGTCAATTAAACAGAAACCGAAATTCCAAAAAGGCAACCTCTCCCCACCCCCACCCCCAAATTTAGACAGATCGACGCTTTTTTGAGCTGAAATTCGCTTTAGTACCTTACCGGAGCTCGGTTCAGAGTGCCGCTCATTTCATTGCTCAAATTCAGCAACTTGAAGGGTTCGATGGTTTTCAAACACGAAATCAGTGCCTGATTGGGCTCCAGTGGGCAATTAGCCATTTTAGCCAATGCCTTAGTTTTGTCAAGTGGAGTCTCGTCGATGGCCCATGGTGACAGAACGCTACCACTTTGTGTAATGACCCCTTTCACTCTCTCTGCAAAAAAACCGACATTTGGATCACCAACTTAGATTGATACTATTGATGCAGAACGTACGGGCATAACGGTCGTCCAGCATCATGGCAGAAACCAAAGCTGCAGAGTCGCTCTGCCCGGAAACAACAATCGCCTCGTGATCACCACCAAAAATATTGATGTTCCGATTGACCCAATCAAAAGCGGCTTTCATGTCACTTAAACCGTAGTTCCCAAGCGAAGCATCATCATTTGTGCTCAGAAACCCAAAAGGTCCGGTACGATACTGGACCATGACGACAATGGACTGTGACATCCTCGCAAAATCCGCAGCCATTCCAGGAGTTTTACCAGTGGCTAAAAGAAGGTTTCCGATCAGAAAACAACAATTCAAATGTTTGCCCCCCCCCTTAATCGAAAGTCCCCCCTCAAAAGAAAGCTCTTACCGCTCATCAGACCGCCCCAGCTCCACATCAGGACAGGGAGTGGTTGACCGAACTTCCCAGTGAGCAAGCTTGACTGTGACGGGACGTAAACATCCAGAAACAAACAGTCTTCTTTTTGGTCCGCTTGGTTCCGCTCACTGAACGGCGGTGCTGGTGTCTGAATGCAAGGTGCTCCAAATTTGTTTCGCGTCGCATCGTTCAGATACGAGAAATCATTGTTGACTTCCGCGTCCTGAAACAGAGACATAATATAGTTGAGAAGTTGCGAACTGGTATTTTTCTACCTCAAATCGACCTGCCAGTCCATATTTGATTCCATAGAAGACGTAAACTGGCGATGGTCCGCCAATGACATCCGCTTTCAGAATTGATTCACCCAGCCTGACTCCTCCACTTTGATTAAATGCCGTAGTTTCTGGGTAATAGTTGGTCGAGTAGGCATAGGGGGTTGTGGCCATGTTATCCACCGGTGGTGTATTGGGTGGTTGAGTAGTTGAGACGACTCGCTGAGAACGTGCAGCTGAGATGAGTACACAGACCAGAATGCTGGATTGTAGCAACGCCATTTCGCCGAAATACAGTAGAACATACGAAAACAATGTGGGCAATGCTGGCTTAAATATAACACTGAGAAATTATTCGGATGGCAAAACGTGAGTTCTTTTGTTCAGCCACTTTATCTTTGCTGACCGTGACAGTTTCTGGTGAGTGGAACGTGTTTTTGAAAATTGTTTGTTCAAGCATTGTCGTCATTGTGACGGTAAGACCGAAGTGCTCAACAATAACCATCCGCGTTGATAGCTTGATATATCTAAGCAATGCCTAACTTAACTCGAAGTTAGCAGTTCGCTACACACATATCGTAGAGAGCGAAGCGAGCGCCAGCGAAGCGCATTTCGCGTTAGGCGTTGATCTAAGTAGTCACGTTTATCCTGTACCATCTTTCCGCGAGACACCTTTTTCTCATCAATTACCTTTTTTGCTTTATACGTTGCAAGAAAACTTTGATACATCCGATTGATTCTCGGTGTGCATTGAATAGACGAAAGCACTACCATACAGTACATGGTACACATGGTATACTTACAAGATGACAAAAACTCATGCCCACAAAATTCTCATGTCGAGCCTCAAAAATGAATATGACTGAACTTTATGCACGGACCCGTTGATATTGAACATTTTGATTGGAGTCGCTTCTACTGGCTGGTAACATCTTTCGTTTCTATGGGATGCAATCCCTTAACTAACTAATCGAAGATTGTAGTATGCTTGGCAAGGCTGCTGCCCAGCGTCTATTATGGCAGCCCATTTGGGCCAGAATGAAAACAACTAGGACAACTACGAAGACTTCGTTAAGTCCGATTATATCCGTGTTCAGCGACTGTCATCAACTATTAAAACCACAACGACTACGACAATTACCAACACTGCACTATAAAAACTCGAATGACAACCAGGCAATGTTCAGATAGTTCGGTGTTCAGCGATTATCATGAACCAGAAAAACTACGAAGATTTCGATACGTATCAACGATCATACTAGAAATTTAGCAGCTATCTTACTGAGCACAGCAACTTCGAAATTTTTCGTCACTACGGTCGGACCATCAGCCGCAGCGGTTTGAATTCACGAGAGCCGGCAGTGCTTCGTCTGTATTTTGCAAACAGCAGTATATCAGCGCCATATACTAGTACTCTTTTAACAACGCTTAAATGGCCCACGTCTTGGATGGTCACCTGACAATCGTTCTTACTGTTAATACATGACAAACGCTCTGGTCTTTCTTGTGTATACGACCCACGAGTTAGTCCTATTCGAAGTCTTAGTACGAGAGAAAAACCTAATCTGCCTGGCCAGAATTAAACGTGCACGGCCACAAACAAGTCAGAGCATATCCTGGTCAATCAA
>JAQIWT010000579.1:0-17675 GCA_034696485.1 Isohypsibius dastychi
GCATAATTCTTTGTTTGTTCCAGCGTTGCAGCTGACAAACAGATCCGAAACCGGGAACTGTCACCCACATGGTTGACAACAAGTATCTCAGCATTGTCCAACTACATCGAGTTCTACATTACAATTTTCAAGATGTTCAGCTGGACTTCCATCTTTTTCGTTCACGATACAAATTCGGTAATGGTCAATCTAGTTTTACATCAAGCGCTTCAAGGAGCACTGCGGGGCATTTCCGGTTTTACGGTAAATTCCGCGACAATTGATACGAGAGGCAAGGTGGATTATCATCAGATTCTTTCCTGGTTCAGTGGCATAAGCCGAGGTTACAGACAAACAATATTCCAAAAAAGTTATTATGAAACTTTATTTTGTAGTATGTCTTTTCTTCGGTCATGGAAATGCTTTTCGGGAGCTTCTGGTAATAACCAATTTTGTTATGTGCCATTGATTCAGCTTGTCTCTGCTCATTAATAGATTCAGGCTGCAGTTCGAAACATGACCAAACCAGAATACGTGAGTGATGTACAGCAAAGTCTCAAATAAACTGGTGTAATGCAAAATTAACCGACTCTCGTGCTTTTTCAGATTTTTATTGCTTTCCAAGCACATGAAGCTCCACCTGAATTCGGCACGATATCCTGGTGGAGAAACGATTCACACGATGAAGTGAGTCCACATTCTACAAACCGCCCGAAAAACTGTTAAATTTTCTGACACCAGATTGCAAAGCGGGCTTTTGAATCAGCCTTCATGATGACCTCTGTGGAAGACCTTTCTCTAGTGAGGCCAGAAGCAGCGCATCTAGTGCCAGAATGGATTAGATTGTCACCATTCCCGTTCAATCGAATTCCTCCACGAGCATTCAAGGTGACGCATTTGTTCTTAGCATTCCTTGGCTATTTAACAACTTAAAACATCTTTGCAGCCTTTACCGTATCATATAGCGCTTTACGCCTCATTCATGATGTTCGGACAGGTTAGTTGCGGAACAGTAAGATAACAGCTTCAGAAAAAATTGGACCAAACTGCAGGTGTTGAATCAGACTCTTTCAACATCGCCATACTTTGACTTCAGCAACGGAAAGGCATTGTGTGATCTGTTTTTGAACCGGACATTTACAACGCAGGTTGGCAGCGTCTATATCGGACTTTCTGGTGAACGGCGGATAGACTTAAGCTGGAAAGTGTTTAACCAGACCAAAAACCAGTTCCAGGTTTGGATATCTGTCGCTTCAAGATCCCGAGAGGTTTCATGAAGTTTTTTCCGCAGCCTGTTATAACAAAGTCAGAGTTCGGTGTTGTGACCTTTGTAAACCAAATCGATTGGGGAACAGTCAACAATACCCCTACGCAGAACGAACCCTTTTGTGGATACCGGAATGACAAACAAAGATGTGTTCCTCAAAGTATGAATCCTTGGGTCAGTTGTTAAGACGAGACTATATCGATGCATTTAATCTTCACAGGCAACTGGCAGACGAATACCGTGATCATTGTGACAATAATACTAATCTCTTTGATATGCATAGTTTCAGCGCTTTTCCGGTATCCTATCAACACAGCTTGTCACGCGGGGTTTTTGCTGTTGATTAGTTGTTCTTGCAGAGGAGTGCAAGACAATACAATCTTCGGAAGGTCGTGGTGGAAAATATCTCAGGAACACATTTCGGCTATTTCTGCTCTCCCCACCAAAACGCATTACAGTTGGGGGTCTACTATCAATCGAGTTCACTTGTGATGGGAAGCAGACATATTTGCCTGCACCTGTACTGCGTTATGAGTCAAATCCCGAAAGTCAGTACTTATCAAAATAGATCACGGTGCATCGCATAAGAAATTTAACTGCATGCAGATGCACCGTTACTTATCAATGTCGTATTTCACGGAGATTTTGAAAGATCGAATCTGGATCTACTGTATGTTTTACTCAAGTTACGATACAATCGGATATCGGTACGAAGTTCCCAATGCTGTCTTAAGGTTGCCATTTATACGTATATTCTACATTGAATATCCTCAAATAAAAACCTGTCCACTGGAATAATGGATTTTCGTCCAAGCACAGTTATGCAGATTAATGGATCATGTTAAGAGTGATCAACTTGGGAGCCTAGCCCTAGAAACAAATGTGCCGTAAAGCGTATGTGTTTATTGCATATCTAAAATTATCTGCGCTCCAGTCATGTTCAGCGGTGTAATATATTCTCGGAATTTATATTGTGAAAGGCTGGATTTGCTCACTGGTGTATGTTGCTGAATCATAAAAGATACGGCCCGATGCGTCATTGAGCCGGACCGGTTTTTGCGCTCACCGACTGAGACACTATATCGATCGCTGTGCAAACTTTTGGCTAAAAGTTGATGATAACACTGTTCGCGTTTGCGAGTTCAAATTTTTTTTCAAGTTGCTTTTCCGCATACTTCACGGACCAAAGGTCCCCCAAATCACCAAAAATGTCCGAGCATCTCGGGGCACTGAAAGATTCCCTGGACAATTTCGCGCTGGATTTGTACCATCAAGTTGCCAAAGATCTATCTGATAACTTGTTTATGTCTCCCCTGAGCATTTCGTCTGCGCTGTTGTTGGTGTACCTAGGAGCAAAAGGCACTACAAAAGCGGAACTCGACTCTGCACTTCATTTTGAGAAACATTTCAATTCAGACCGCGAAACCTTATTGGAGGCATACGAAGAAGTCCTGCGAATTTTCGTTCCGCCAAAAACGGAAAAGGGCGAAAATGCTTACGATTTATCGTTGGCCAACAAGGCTTACGTTACCAACAAACTGGAGATTAATCCAGATTATTTGGGAGTGATTCAAAAACATCTGCATAGCGAGGTTGGGAAAGTGAACTTCGGAAACGATGCTGAAGGAGCACGACAAGAAATCAATAGCTGGGTGGTGAGTATTCTTATACCCATAACTCACTGTTTTGTATAATGTGGTACACAATTGGCAAGGATAATTTTTCCATGGTCAAAAGTAATTGCTTACTGCTCGTATTCCGAGACGTAACAGCTGGGCCTGCTTTCGAACCCAACAGTAACTAACTTCAAATGGTGTTGAAGCATTGGTTATTTTGCAGGAGAAACAAACTCACTCCAAAATTAAGGACTTGTTAGCTTCTGGAATGGTTTCCGCAAACACTTTGATGGTTCTGATTAACGCAATCTACTTCAAAGCTAGCTGGATGACGAAATTCAGCGCCGCTGATACCACCAAGGCCAGCTTCCAAAACATCGACGGCAGCAGCTCAGAAGTTGACCTAATGTTTGTTGGGGGTCAGCGATTCCCCTATGCTGATAACTTGTCACATGATGCAGAAGGAGGAGCCCGGTTACCACCATTCCAAGCCGTAGAGCTGCCATACGTGCAAAAAGAAATGTCCATGCTGATTCTGTTGCCGAAGGAGAAGAACGGTGTTGCTGAACTCGAGCGCGCCTTGACGTCGGATCATCTTAATGCCGTTGTTAGTCGAATGCCAATGAGGGAGGTTAAGCTGTGGCTTCCGCGGTTTAAGCTAGAACAAACTGTGGATCTGATCACTGTTCTAAATCAGCTGGGAGTAAAACAGCTGTTTGGGAGCGCTGACCTGAGTGGGATTGCTGCGGGACTAGCCGTCTCTGGCGCAGTCCACAAAGCCTTTGTTGGTAAGATCAGCGCGCTGTAGAGAATATTCTGTAGTATCCCCTGGGTGTATTTTTTTATTGTTTTACAGAAGTAAATGAGGAAGGCACCGAAGCTGCAGGGGCAACCGGAATGGTAATGTCAAGGTACGATGAGAACGCTGTTTTTTTCTTTCTTTGACACAGCTGACATTTGTTCGGTGTTTATGAAAAGGATGCTTCCTCCGCCACCAGTGGAGTTCCGTGCAGACCATCCGTTCATTTTCGTCATTCGACACAAGAAAACCGGGCTCATAACTTTCATTGGTCGCGTCGCCAAATTCTAAACTTTCTGATTACCCTGGGGAGAATTGTTATTACTCTCCCATAAATATCACCCGTAATGATTTCAAACAATGGTGACAGTCGACTGTGTTGGTCAAGGAAGATTTTGTTGTTCTTTGATGTCGTATTTGTTACTCCATGCATGTAATGATGGAATCTGAGGTCAAATCATGGTAAGCGCAACATATACGTTGTCACGAGCTCCTATGTTCCTACAAACCAATCATGATATCCAGTGTACGAGGTAGCCGGGTCCTTATGAAGAAAACCTGCATCTACTGAACGCGTTTTTAATCAGTCTAACTATACCATGTCAAAGTAGGATTGAAAAACTTTTCCCGGAGTATGACATGCGACCGTGTGAATGGATTAGAGTTTAATCACGAACATGCATTGTTGTTGCACATCCGTTTCAGAAATCCCATCAACTAATGACACATATCGGTCGTACTGTCGTACAGAATATGCGCAACAGGACAGCAAGTTGTAATTTGTGAATTCCACATTCGAAGACATTCATTATGATTCTCTGCATCTTGATTACATCTTCGATTATTTCATTTTTCTTGGTGCATTTAATATGTTGCTTCAAAGTTGAAGTGATAAGCCTGACGTACGATGCACCGGAGCAAATATCGTTTGGAAACTCGTCGCCATTTTCAGAAACAGCAGTCAAAAGACTAAAGTCGACATATGGAAAAATTTTCGACTTCAACCATGTTTATTTGATGAATAGCAATATAACCGGGTGCTTTGATCTGGAAATGAATGCTGCATTCATGCTGACAGATCACCTCTCCCGAAGAAACAGTTCCTCCAACCTGACAGTGTTAATCACGACCGGTAAGTACAGTGATTAAACTCCTGACTCGGAACAATGAGCTATGTCTGGCAACTTTTGTTTCAGGCTGCACTGAGTCGATTGGAATTAACAACCTGGCAAGAGAGCTGAACATACTGATGATAACCAGGTAGATGAACTCATCAAAATGCGTATAAAAATTTAAAAGGTGACCCTCGACAATTTACTTAGTGTTGCCGCAGACAAGCGAATCCAGGACAAACAAAGATCACCTACCTGGATAACAACCAGCATTTCTGTGCTTTCCAACTATATTTACTTTTACATATCGCTATTTAAAATGTTCGGCTGGACCTCAATATGTTTTGTCCATGACATCAACTCATCTGTAATGTACTTGGTTCTGAATGCCGCTCTACAAGACGCTCTCAGGTCAATGCCTAAATTCGTGGTCAACTCTGTTACTATCGACTCACGTGCATCTGTGAATTATGCCGGAAATTTGTCAATGCTGCAGAGCGTCAGCAGAGGTCCCATAAGACACAAACGAAATCTCATTTTTAACTCACTCACTGTATGTTTTTTTGTAGTGTGTCTTTTCTTTGGCCATGCGGATTCGTTTCGAAAGTTTCTGGTATAGACATCTTGACATATTCACCTTTTACTCTGGCCATTCTATGGACACCGTGTGATTTTAGATACAAGCCGCGAAACGCAAGATGACAAGACCGGAATTTGTGAGTTCTCACCCCATGCCACACCATATCCGTGTTTGTTACATCACAGATCTATTGACTGGTGACTGAGTAGGTATTCATGGGATTCCAGCCGTTTGAGAATCCAGGAGTTTTTGGTAGTTTCTCTTGGAGGAGAAACGATTCGGATGACGAGGTACTCAACTCCTAGATGTGACATTGATCTTTAAGCTGTTAACAGCGATCCTTGAACGCATCTAGTACGCAAAGAAAGGCTTTGAATCCACGTTTATGATGTCCCCAAGTGAAAATCTGATGTCAATCAAGCCCGAAGCGATGCACATTGTGCCTGAGTGGATAAAATTATCAAGATTTCCCCAGAATCTCAGTAAACCTGCCGATTTCAAAGTAAGAAGAAGAACAATATTTCAGTGGAGTTTTCGTATAAAATTGTCCAATTTTATCGCAGCCGTTACCGCATAATGTTGGATTATATGCTTCATTCATGATATTTGGACAGGTTGTATCACATGTTCCTCCGAATCACATATAATTTGAATAACCATGTTTTTGCTAGGTCTTGAACCATACCTTATCCACCATGCCGAACTTCAACTTTTCCAACGGAAAAGCTTTGTGCGAGCGGTTTCTGAACCGCACTTTTGAAACAGAAGTGGGCAGTGTTTACATCAGCCCATTCGGTGAGCGGAGAATCAGTTTGAGCTGGAAAATCTTCGACGGCAATACGCAGCAATTCAAGGTTGAGGAATATTACTTCCTTTGTTTTTATCGATTATTGACATGCTGGTTTTTCCCAGCCCGTGATTCAAAAGTCTGAAACAGATAAAATCTCATTTGTTGATCGAATTCTCTGGGGAACAACTAACAATACACCACCGGAGAACGAACCATTCTGTGGCTATATTAACACTCGATGTTTTGCCAGAAGTAAATCTTTTAATCACGAACAAGTCACTGTGGCCGTCATTCTAGCCACGCTACTTTTTCTAATGTTTTCCGGGATCCTCCTAGCGCGGTGAGTGGAAGCATTCCGTCATTTGGCCACATACTACAATGATTTGACTGTGGTTTAGAAAGTACCAACAGATGGTATTTCGTGGCGCAGTTTGGTGGAAAATACGTTTTGAAGATATGACCTTTCGGATGGATCGGTGCTGAAGTTATTCTGTTGGTGTAACAACTCACATCAACGACTTGAATTATCAACACCCGATTCTCAGATCAAAAGAGACGAACATACCACCGAAAACCAAATGGGGACTTCGTTACTGAATTTTTGATTTGCTGTTACGTTACCGAACTGGATAGTCGTCATTGAAAGTAACGATTCGCAAGAACCTGCCCGGTATGAGTTGACAAGATCATGGATGCATGGGGCAATGTATTATTGTATTTTTCTTTCGATGGTCACGGCCTTGATGTCTTTTAAACACTGCAGAAGGTCCCAGCTGGAGACACAAAATTCGATGAAATCACAGTATATCTTCCCAGGAAAGCTGGTTGCATGACTGAATCTTTGTGAGTATCTGTCGCGTTAGACCACGTACCGAGTATTGGTTCGACTCCCCTGAGCGTCCGTAAGAGTACAGTATCGAGATCCAAAAAGACCCTATGGTTCAGACCTTCAGTTGGTTTAACACGTGGTATTCCGGACTTCTCGAGATACCTTCTCCCAAAATCTGAGCGCTTGTAGCCGGCAAGATAGTTGCGCGCAACTAGCAACTAACTTGCCGGGCATCTCGGCAAGATAGTTGCGTCGGCAAGTTAGTTGCGCGTATTTCGGCAAGATAGTTGCGCACTGCGGAAATATTCAGAAGTGACATTTTCGATTCCATGGAGGGTTGTAAGTGCTCTTTGGATTTCATGAATAATATCAGCTCTTATTTATCACACCAATAGTTCAACTGAAAATTAAATCACCTGATGGACTCAGTCGATTTTAACACCATGCCACTGCATTACAAATACCAGCGGGCGAAATTTTCAAAATAAGAAGTTTGGTTTAATTGCTTATCATGCCCTAATTAAATCCGTAGTCAGTTTGGTTTCTTTTTGAGAGTGTCATGAATTCAAGCTTGCCTGTTGCTCTCTGCCTTTGCACTTTGCTCATACAATGGTAAAAGACAGACTCTTTGATCTTACCGACTGACGCAACTATCTTGCCGGAGAACGCAACTATCTTGCCGGAGAACGCAACTATCTTGCCGGACGGCGCAACTAACTTGCCGAGCGGCGCAACGATCTTGCCGAGAAACACATGATTCTGCTGATGAGCACTTTTTCACCAATCTCAATGTATCCTACCCAAATGAATGCAGCCCGATGAGAATGTTTACTGGACGAACGGGGGCAAAAAACATCTTTTTTGTGCTTTCAACAACCTTACTCTGCATTTTGAAAATAAGGCGCAAGATTTCTGAAATTTGGTGAGAATGCATCACAAGTTCACCTCAGAACTCAACAGGTATATTCGGTTGAAATTTGAGCTGAATCTAGGAACAAAACATATCGACGTATTTTTGGAGTATCAAATGAGAGTTTCCATCAGAAAGATTTTAAAAGATTTTTTTCGGGGTTGATTAGCACTGTTTTCAATTGCAAGAGCCAAACTCGCTTCCAATAAGATTCATCCAGTGAAATCGAAGCATTTTTACGTCTTGATAAAGTCGAACAAACTCAAATCGGAGGCTCTGCAGCACGCAACTATCTTGCCGAAACATGCGCAACTAACTTGCCGACGCAACTATCTTGCCGAAATGCCCGGCAAGTTAGTTGCTGGTTGCGCGCAACTATCTTGCCGGCTACAAGCGCTCTCTAGAATGAGCTCAAATACTTTGAAAACCTTCAATTCAGAAGCACTCCCTGTGTGTGGACCCGACGAGTGAAAGAGGTGGACTCAAAGTTCTAGAACCGAGTGATGAGAATGAATCGATGTTTTGCGCGGAAGTCCGCTGTGGCGCAGAAATTGTCATTTCCATGAACATCGGACCAAGACATGTTTCCCGGAGGGAAAGATCCGCATTCTCATCGAACCTTGACATTCCTTTCCAGATGCTCCTACTGTTTTGGTGCCTTGATCACTGGTTTCTGCAAACAGTGAGACCAGGGGAATAGGTTAGCATGTCCCCAGAAGCGTGCTGATCTAACCGGCAAAGACTTTGTGTTTGCGCCAGAAACGGCAAGGCATCCTGCACTTGCACTCAGGTCAATAGCTTCTATCTTTCCAACAGTCTCAAAACATTGAATTTAGGTATCCACGCGACTTTGGAGTATATGGCGTTTACCAGACTCAAAAGAGTGATTGCAGAATACCATTTCCAAAATTATCAAATCTTAAGTCATCGAGGGGGTGTGGTTCTCTCGCAGAAAAATATAAAACATTAAACCCAAGGGTCCATCGTTCCAGGTTGGCTGTCCCTTCATCACCTGATCGAAACTTTCAGCAAAACTGATACCGGATTGTGTCAAGCATATCATGACTCATAAGCACAATTGGCCCTGTACTTAATAAAGGGCCATGCATTTTGATGAACCAGGAAGCGAAAGAACGCACTCGGATTAATTAAACTCGTTACGATCACTTTGATTATGCCCTTTCATAAACACAGCTTGAGAACTTTTACGTGAACACGACATGCGACCGTGTAAAGGGATTATATTTTAATCACGAACATTCATTGTTGTTCCGCACCTCCCTCGGTAGGCGGACCTACACCAGTTTTGAGAAGGTGGAATACAGTAATCCAGTAAAAAATTGGGGATAGCAAGTGCACAAGTGCCCCAACGGTAAATCCTTCTCTTTTTGATGTATTATCATCAAAGGCCGACACAGAGTGCCTGCGGAATCTACGAAGTACAACAGCAAGCTGAATTTGTCGAATTCTTATCTTCGGAGATACAGTATGAAACCGGTCATGATTTTTGAGACATCTGTGGTGATTTCGATCTTCTCCATTCACTTGATAGACAGCTTTAAAGTTGACGTTATAACCCTGACGTATGGCGGGCCGGATGAGATATCGTTTGGAGACTCGTCGCCATTTTCAGAAACAGCAGTCAAACGACTCAGATCGACATACAAACGCACTTTCGACCTCGACCATGTTTATCTGCTGAACAAGAATATCACGGAGTGCCCTGAACTAGAGGCAAACGGAGTTTTGTTGCTGACTGATTACATCTTTCGAAGGAATAGCTCCTCCAACCTGACCGTACTGATTACCAACGGCAAGTACAGTAACCAACCTTCTTGCTTAATAATTTTGAAAACTCCGGTATCAGGGTGTACTGAATCGGTTGGAATTAACAATCTGGCAAGAGAGCTGAACATACTAATGATGACTAGGTAGAAAAGCTCGCTCAAATGGTCAGAAGATATCAAAAACTTGACGCTTGGTGTTGAACTTAGTGTTGCCGCGGAAAAAAAATTCAAGACAGAAACATATCACCGACGTGGATAACCACCAGCATTTCCGTGATATCTAACTACGTTTATTTCTACGTATCGCTTTTCAAAATATTCAATTGGACCTCAATATTTCTCGTCTATGACGCCAATTCATCTATACTATCCATGGTTCTGAACAACGCTCTTGAAGGCGCACTCCGATCAATGCCAAATTTCGAGATCAACTCTGATGTTATCGACTCTAGAAAACCCGTGAATTATACCGGAATTTTGTCAACCCTACGCAGCGTCAGTAGAGGTTCGAAATAAAAGCGCAAAATTTCACCTTTCTTGGCTCACATACTGCAAGCATTTTCGTAGTGTGCCTTTTCTTCGGCAATGCGGATCCACTGCGGCAGTTTCTGGTACAGCCAGTTTGGCATGATTGCCTTGTTACCTCTGGTCACCCTCTTGACGCTGTGTGTTTCCAGGTACAAGCTGCGATACGCAATATGACAAGACCGGAATATGTGAGTTTGGAATTGAATTCTATGCGACACCATACCCATGTTATTGAAATATAAGACTTACCAGAAACTAAGTAGGTTTTCATCGGATTTCAGCCGTTTGAAAGTCCACGACTGTTTGGTAGTTTCTCTTGGCAAAGAAACGATTCGGATGATGAGGTATGTTTGGTATGGTGAACTGATGGTTTCCAGCATTAAACAGACTATTAATTTTTTCCAGTATGCAAAGAAAGGATTTGAATCTACTTTTCTAATGATCCCAACTGAAGACCTGGTGTCCATCAAAGCCGGTGCATTGCACAACGTACCTGAATGGATCAGATTATCCGGATTGCCCCAAAATCTAACCAAACCTGCTGATTTCAAAGTAAGGACTATCACAATACCCAAGTGGAGTTTTCGTTTTACAATTTCATTTTTCTGGTAGCCCTTTCCGTATAACGTTGGACTGTATGCTTCATTTATGATATTTGGACAGGTACGATCTCGTTCCAGCAGAAACTGAAATTCGTACTAAGTAGCTTCAGAGTTTTCACTGTTAAAGGTGTTGAACCACACCTTATCCACAATGCCCAGTTTAAACTTTTCCAACGGAGAAGCATTCTGTGGCCAGTTCTTAAACCGCACTTTTGAGACAGAAGTAGGTAGTGTTTATATCAACCCATTCGGTGAGCGAAGGATTGGTTTGAGCTGGAAGGTATTCGACATCTCAACGCAGCAATTCAAGGTGGACAAATATGGTTTCTTTGAAGTTGAATCATTCGTTTCAGCATCAACGTTTTTGTTTGCAGCCGGTTATTCAAAAGTCAACAACTGATGTGATCCAGTTCGTTGATCAGATCAACTGGGGAACAAATAACAATAAACCACCAGAGAACGAACCACTGTGTGGTTTCCTAAACACCCGATGTCCTGCAAAAAGTATGTATGATCACGAACGATGGAGCAACCAAATTTAGAACTGCACTCTTTCTCCATAGGCAACTGGCAAATCGTGACAGTCGCCGTCATTCTATCAATACTTTTCTTCCTTCTGCTTGTCGGGTTCCTGCTAGTACGGTTAGTGAAATCGTTCTTTCGTTTCTATGCATGTTGTAACGGTTTGCTTCCAATGCAGGAAGTACCAAAAAGTGGCGTCCCGCGATACAATGTGGTGGAAAATACATTTCGAAGACATGACCTTTCGGGTTAATCGTTGCTGATGCTATCGTACCAGGGTGCTGAGTAACAAGGATGTGACAGTCGTGGCTACTTTAGTTATGCTTTTATTAGACTGAATCGGCTACTCCACCATGATTTTCATCACCGAAACTGCAAATTCCCAAAATTTGGTAGGCATGAATTGACGAGCTCTTGTACGGTGTCTCAGATGTACAGCAAATTCAGTTATTTAAAGCAGCTGATACTTTGATGTTTGATGATTTTAGTAAAAATCCCGGTGTTCATGTCTTTTGCTTCTAGTAAATGATCAATTTTGAAAGCCCGGAGTTCAATTGTGACTATGGTCACATGTCATGAAATAACTATTCGGAGCCCATCATGAGTGGGACATGACCATGATAAAGTCAACAAGGTTATTATTCCAAAAGAAACGTCGTCTTCATGACAGTGTTCCCCCTGGATAACTGGATTCAGCGTCAAGGCCAGCTTTGACTCATGTGGGCGGAAAACGATTTCGCTACCAAAATTGACTTTCAAGTTTGCCACCGTTCATCCGACATTAGGATCCATCCGTCAGGATTGGCATACTTTTCCTCGTCCATTCATAAAACCACCATGTTTTCACCCCGGAATAGCATAAAGCAACATGTTGCAGTTAGATGTCAAATTGTGTGCACCACTCCAACAAGCAGAATTTTTTTAGGCATTCAAAAAAAATGCTTTTGATTGATGACTTTATTGCCGTTGGGTGTCTGACAGATGGCGGTGGGTTTGGAGGACGCTGTCTCGCTGTGGAATTGTGCGCTTGTTGTGGAATTGCAATTACAATGCCGTCTGGCGGCCGTTTTCACAAGATTTGACCGGTCATTGAGGGACGGATATCAGGTGGCAGTTTTTTATGGGCTGTTCAAGCCAAGTGCATCTTGGTCATACGGGTGGCAGTCACGAAGATTTTTTCTGTTAGGCCGGTCATCTTCCATCTACTCTTAAAGCTGAGCAACTACCATTCCAGCAGTGAAAGCCAGACGTGCAGAACAAGATGTCCATGAGATTTGTGTTGCCGCAGGAGGAGGACGGTGTTGAGTTTTTCTAAATGACGTTGTCGGTCGAATGAGACGTGGCTTTCGCAGGTAGTGCTGAAGCAACCCATATGTCTGATCGATTTTACCAGCCAGTTGGGAATAGAATGTAGAACCTTTGGGAGCGCTGAACTGAATAGAATCGCAGAGGGACCAATGCCTTTGTTTGGTAAGATCAGCAGGCTGCCAAGAACGTTCTGTACTGTTCCCCGGGGATATTGTTTGAGGCAGGGACCAAGACTGCAAGAGCAACTAAAATTGTTATGTCAAGTACGATAAGAACGCCGAAATTTCTTCGACAAAGCCAACGTTTGTTCCGTGTCAGTGAAAAGGAAACTTCACCTGCCACCAGCCGAGTCTCGTGCAGATCTTAATTTCATTTTCGTGAATTTGTCGTCGTCAGTTTGTCAGTGAGCTGGGTTCTGTGACGTTTCTGTGTCGACTTGTTTTGCTGTGATTGACGAGACGTAACACAACCAGTAACAATTAGAGTGCTCTGTTGTTACACTGCAATTGTTTCGTTTGACAATGCTCTTTCTTATTTGCCGAAGCAATATCCAAAATGCAAGCAAATAACTGGCGGCCTTTTATAAAGAATCGTGTCCCGTCGTCTACTACTCCAGACTGACGAAGGTACGGAAGGTGCCTGGAGTGTCCCAGTGGTTATCCGCCTGTTAATTTCCTGAAATATCATAAATGGATTACACTTAGCTCATACAAAACCTCCACAGCACGACATCAAGCTGCAATTTTTCGAATCTCATTCTCGGAGATGTAATATCACTCCAATCATGATTTTCGGTAAATCTTTGATTGCTTTGATATTCTCAGTTCAACTGATATCCAGTTTCAAAGTTGACATTTTGACTCTGACGTATGAAGGACCAGGGCTGACGTCATATGGAAACTCTTCACCATTTTCAGACACAGCAGTACAACAACTACGGTCAACATACGCGGGCACTTTTGACTTAGACCACGTTTATTTGATGAACCCGAATGTAACCGGATGCTCTGATCTAGAGGCAAATGGCGTTTTGATGTTGACAGACCACCTCTATCGGAGAACTAGCTCCCCCAACCTGACGTTACTAATCACGAACGGTACGGACAGTCATTCTCTTTCTTTTTCGTAAACCACGCCAAATGTCTGGGATGTCTTTTTTCAGGCTGCACGGAGTCGAGCGAAATTAACAACATGGCAAAACAGATTAATATTATGATGATAACCAGGTAGTAAGACTCGTTTTAATGCTGTGAAGACAGCAAAACGTCAATCTCGATATGTTACTTAGTGTTGCAGCAGAAAAACATACCCAGAACAGAAAAATGTCACCGACCTGGATAACAACTAGCATTTCCGTGCTCTCCAACTATGTTTATTTTTACATATCGCTTTTCAACATGTTCAGCTGGACCTCAATCTTTTTCGTCCATGACATCAACTCATCTATATTGTACCTGGTCCTGAATGTCGCTCTTCAAGAGGCCCTCAGATCAATGCCAAAATTCGTGGTCAACTCTGTTTCTATCGACTCAAGTAAACCTGTGAATTATGCCGGGAATTTGTCAATGCTGCACAGCGTCAGTAGAGGTCTGATATGATACTCCGAAACTAGGGATGGCTTGACAGGCACACTGTATGCTTTTTTGCAGTGTGTCTTTTCTTCGGCCATGCAGATGTGCTCCAAGAGTTTCTGGTGCGAATAGTTTAGCATGGTCACCTTTTTGCCGTTAATCATTCGTTCATTGTATATTCAGATACAAGCTGTGATGCACAATATGACAAGACCGGAATTTGTGAGTTCTCGCCCAATGTGGCATTTAATCCCTGTGATGAAAAGATCGACTTACCACAGACTGAGTAGGTTTTCATGGGATTCGAGCCGTTTGAAGATCAACGATTGTTCGGCAGCTTTTCTTGGAAAAGAAGCCAAACGGAGAACGAGGTAGCCTTTTTTGCGAGTCAATCTCTGATCTTCTGCTTCGGTTGATGTGAGAATTTCTTAGTTTGCAAAGAAAGGGTTTGAATCCACTTTCATGATGACCCCAGGTGAGGACCTGATGATCATCAAACCAGAAGCGATGCACATTGTGCCTGAATGGATAAGATTATCGGGATTTCCCGAGAATTTGAGCAAGCCTGCTGAATTTATAGTAAGGAGGAGCATAAAATCCGAGTTGTTCCTAACGCAATCCCATTGTTTTGGCAGCCCTTTCCATACAATATTGGACTGTATGCTTCGTTTATGATTTTTGGACAGGTAATTTCAGAAATCATACTTCCTGCTGTGTAGCATACAGCCTCGTATGTACTACCGGTAGGTTTTGAATCACACTTTATCCACAATGCCAAACTTTAATTTTTCCGACGGAGAAGCGTTCTGTGGCCAGTTCTTGAACCGCACTTTTGAGACAGACGTCGGTAGCGTTTATATCAGCCCATCTGGTGAGCGAAGGATTGGTTTGAGCTGGAAAGCATTCGACGTCACAACCCAGCAGTTCAAAGTATATAAGTCTTATTCATTTCAATTAATCACTTGTACATATACGCAACTTTCTCGTTTGTAGGCGGTGATCCAAAAATCGGCAACTGATGATATCATGTTCGTTGATCGAATCAACTGGAGAACAAATGGCAATAGACCACCAGAGAACGAGCCATTTTGTGGATTTCTCAACACTCGATGCTCTGTCAGAAGTTCGTATGATCACAAATGTTGTGGCGAAAGTTTCAAATAGCGCTCATTCTCGACAGGCAACTGGCAAGTTGTAACGGTCGTCGTTACGCTAGCGATAGTTCTTCTCCTTCTGTTTTCCGCGCTACTGCTGACACGGTCAGTTGGAACTTTTTCCCGTTTGTAAGCATTGTCATGATCTGATTTCAATTTAGCAAGTACCAGCAAGCGGCCTACCGCGATGCGGTCTGGTGGGAAATAGTTTTTGAAGACATGACCTTTCGGGTCAATCGTTGCTGATGCTATCGTGTTAAGGTGCAAGCGTTATACTCACATCTCGGACAGCTTGAAGACAGTGCTAAATAAGCGTCTCGATGGCAGGTCTTTCGAACCCATAATGAGCATGTTCTGCTCCATTAGTATACTCGGGACACTATTCCATGTTGCTCCGATTCACGCCTTACAAAGATCTTGAAAACATCCAAGATCATCAATAGATCATCTTCCATGTCGGTTCACGAAGGCTGATATTCAGGCTGGCTTTCTTGAATGAACTTGGTCTGTGCCATAGTTCAGCAAGTCTCCTTTGATCAACAATCAACCAAAATGTGCTCCGCTTTCGGCGTTGATTTATTCAGTCTACCGTTTGCTGCACATTTCGCTCTTTGGACATCTCACCTGACCACCGTCGATCTTGACTACCTTTTTTTCTGGCAAAACAGTGGTAGCATTTGTCATTAGTGTGCCAAGGGGCGGTAGCTTTTTCCGTTTGTGAGAATAGAAAACTTCTTCTCTTGCACGTCTGCGGCCCACAAAAAACTTTTATGGGGAGACAGCGAATCGGTGCTGGTGTCACTCATCCATAGATATTGAGGTTAGGTCACTCACTGGAACCGTTCAGCAATAACACTAAAATAAGCTTCGTTTTCAGTGATTTCTTGAATCAGCCTATTCGCAACATCCATGGCAAATTCTAGCTGTATTTTTGCTTCACTGTCGAGCTTCTGCATAATCTGGGCTTCCTTATTTGTGCTCTTTTGCTGTAGCGAATATGTCCTGCTCATAACCTGCCAATTTATCTCGCATTTGAACATTACCCTGAGCCGCTTCGGTTTTAAATTGAATTAACCATTCCATATTCACATTAAACACCGTACATTCGGTCAATTTCAAGAAGGTATGATAATTAGATGACTGTGTGCGCGATTCTGTTCTATGGTCAGCCAGCGTATGCTGTGCGAGCTGACTGGTCATCAGGAATTACGCTTGAAAAATGTCAGTTTTTGTCCGAGAATTGATAAAGCATACTGGAAGTAATCTCACAAACAGTATGATTATCTTTACAAACATTTGAAAAATGATAAAACCACAATTTAGAAACGGCATGACTTGACCCTGACCTTAATCATTCCAGAGACGCCAGCAGCGATTTAAAAAGGTCCTGTCTGTTAATGTGAACTCTAACACTAGTATTTCTGTATATTCCGGAAGATTTAGAAAATGTCAGAATCGTCAAACACGAAACCTGAGAAAGGTCAGCATTCCGCAGTCGCGCCGACTGTGCAACTGTGGCCCATTGGATATCATCATCCCGAATTTACGTAAGCTGCAAAAACCAATTAAATCCAACACTGTTTAATTAATCATGTCCGCATTTAGAAGTTTTTCCTTTTTTGAAAAATGAGATCATAAGAAACAGTCTAAACTATTCTTGGAACAATAACAGTGTTAAATGGGCTGATTTTCTCGGAATTAATTTTCACCTTCAGTGTGGTACCTGACTTTAAAAACAAGCTGATAATAATTCCATTGAAAAACAGAAACTTTTATATCGAGCAGAAATCCTACTAGATATTACGATCACGGGTGGGCGGCATGTTGTGAAACTAGTTAATGCGAGTATCGCCTTGCAGAAAATCGTACAAAGGAACGTCGGTCCCATATCCCTTCTGGACCGTCTTGGATGAAGTGTCGACCTTCGAGGCTGCAAAAGAAGACATCGCCATCTGCACTTTTCCAAAATGTGGAACGACCTGGATGAATGCGATCGTGGAAATGGTGACCCATGACGCCGATCCCAGCTGTTTACACGATGGAAAGTCTTTGGAACTGAAAAATCCATTCCTCGAAATCACGGGCCCTGAGATGAAAGTTGGAGATCGGGCAATTGACAGACTTAAAAAGTTGCCTCCAGGTCGCATATTCTTTACGCATCTTGGGTATGACGCGCTCCCGGAAAGTATTGAGAGAAACAATACCAAGGTGCAATTCCAAAAACTTCTTAGAAATAACGAATACGTACCAGCATACAACGGAATCCCGGCGCGGATTTCTACGATCATAATCCCGCTGCCCCCTCAGCCCCCCATAAAATG
>JAQIWT010000580.1:0-17659 GCA_034696485.1 Isohypsibius dastychi
AGAAATCTCTCAGCGGATTCACGTTTGTCCTCACGTTCTTTTGCGGTCTCCTCTTCGATTTGTCTTCTCCTCTGCTCCTGGATATCCCTCTGGATTTTCTCGTTGATTTCGGTGATTTCTTTCAGATAACGCTGTCGTTTGTAGAAGTTCAGGACATGTCTTCTCGTGAGATAGCCACGCCAGGCAGCTTGGATCTTTCGCACCGTTTTATGGATGAAAACACGGAAAGATTCTTGTTGGTTACGTTTGCGTATTTGCCGGACGCGCTTTCGTGCTGCGAATCCTCTCCATACTCGCTGTATCGCCACTGCGGCACGTTGCCATCTCTTGAGCTTTTCCCAGGTTCTATACCGTCTCCAGGTTGCCTGGATTTTTGTTGCTGCGGCAATTTCCTGTTGGATGAACGGCAGCAAACGCTTGTGGAGAGTGAGAACGTGGGAGATAAAGTCAGATTCACTGTTCAGAATTCTGTAGTAGGCCAGAGCCATTTTGGTCGACAGAGAACTCTCTTGGGGGGAATAAAACAGTCGTCGAGGTTGCTAAGGTTTAGGAATTCTGATAATTTTCAAACCTGGAAGTACTTCTTTGATTGAAGTGAGTCAAATCCGGAGAATTACACGCCGAAAAATATTTACGGCCACGCTCATACATGAAACTTGTCGGATTAATGAATAAATATAATATTGTATTCTTTTGATGTAATCTGACGGGAAAACTGTATTTGTAGATACCAACAAGTCTTTCCGACTCGGTGAAAAACTGTTGCTTCTGACCAACGGAGAATCTGGGGACACTGACCAGTTTGGAGAATATGTGGAAAAGAATCTGAAGTTGTACCGGATGCGACATGGTTATGACCTTTCTCCGTCATCTGCCGCGTATTTCGTTCGAACTCAAATCGCTGAATTTTTGCGAAGCCGGGTATACTTTCAGACTTTTATTTAAGTTATTGTGGTTTGAATGTGGCTTTTGTAGACTCCATATCAAGTGAACATGTTGTTGGCCGGACACGACGAACAGGAAGGACCCTCGCTTTTCTTCATCGACTATTTGGGGACTTTGGCCAAACTGCCGTTTGCGGTGCAAGGTTATGCGGCGTCGTTCTCTTTTGGTTTATTGGACAAGCACTATCGCCCTGATATGAACGAACAGGAAGGAATTCAGCTTCTTCAGTTCTGCATCAATGAGGTGAGTTTCCGGTGCTCATGTTTTTTCGATAGGATTTAGGTTGATGGGTCTGTTTTTGTAGTTGTACAAGCGTTTCATTCTCAACATCCCGAAATTCAAGCTGCATAAGGTGGACAAGGATGGAGTTCACTTGCTGGGTGACATATATCCGACCGTGAAAGCGTGAAGCGATCAATAGTTGGCGGATTCGAGCAGCGGAAAAAACAGTAACTTTAAACTGGAATTCTGACAAAATAATTTTGGACTGATTTTTCTTCGATCATTCAACAAGTATCAAATGTAGAATACGCGTCCTAAGTGATGTGAAATAAACCGAAATCCAAAACAAACAGAAGGTTCTCATGAGGGAGCGTGCTACCTCACGCAATCAGTCCGTAACCAGCCAAATATTAATTGTGATTATTCACCATATTCGAAACATCAGGAAATCGATGATCTCAAATCTGCACTTCGTGCTATATTAAAATCTGGAACCGAATTCAACAGCGGAGAACCGATTTTATCGGAACTCGTCGGCATTGAACATCCCTTTAGCCCGGCGAAGGATTGAGTCTTTATTAGCATCGTAAGGGTGGTCTTTTGATGGGACTTCCAGAACAGTCGGAATTGTTTGCCGGTAGCTGTCCAGCGCGAATCTTATGCGCTCAGCATAGGTCTGTGTGATGAGGATTATTCCGATATCTCCACGTTTGACAAAAATTTTAAAAGCCTCCTCAATTTCGCTGTTCAGAGTATCCTTCCCAACAATGAAATAGTTAGGTCCGGCTTTTTTGTGGACGTCCCCAATTCCACCGAGCACGAATCCGACCACCATGTCTTCATCACCAATCACTGCGATCAGCTTGCCCTTCGGGTCACTTGAATCCTTGGATTTACCGCCCACGGTTGAAGTCGAAGTGGTCGGATCAATCATGGCGGCCGGGTTTTTGGATTCCATGCTATGGATTCAAAATCTAAAAGTGCTCGAAAAACCAGGAGTTCAATATCGGACTGATCTCAACGGCTTTTATCGACTTCGACAAGCTGGCTTCTGAGACCTGGCTGATTTTATAGACTACATACTCCACAGAGGGAATTATGTTTTGAATTGCGGTAATCCGGAAATAAATGTGGTGATTGTTAGTAAAACACTGTGCGTTGCACCTTCCAGCATCGTTGGTGAATCAACGGCGATCATTGATTAGCATTTATTCCGTGATTATGGTATTTAAAGCCGCTGTTGGAAAATGAGAGTGATTCGAGATCCATCGAAGCTGCTCCGGAATTGCACTGTATTCCTAGGATACAAGGATCAATCTCGACCCGGTATTCTAGATTTATTTCGGTACCAGATTTTATATACTGATGCGTGAATTATGAAGCCTGATGGGGAGAACGTAAAATCGAACTCGTTCTCCTACAGCAGTTTCCTCAGTTTTCGTCGCAGCAAGGGAAAGATCGCCAAAGATGCGTTCAAAACTGCGGTTTCGGCTGAGAATTTATCCTCTCAATCAGAGTCCACTTCATTTGTGTTTCCGGCCTCCGGGACTTTAGAGGAGACGCTTCAATTCAAAATCGGAAAGCTCGTAGTAGAAAATAGCGACCTTAGCTACAAAGTGTTGACATTGGAAGACAGACTGCTTGTTGTTCAGAAATCAACTTCAAAGGATTATCTTGAGCAATGCTTGCGTGTTGAAGAACTTGAGAATTCAACGGAGCCTTTGAGAAATGCGTTGGAGCAATCTCGGACCCGCGTGACGGAGTTGAAGTTGATTTTGAATGAAGCGAATGCTAAGCTAAATGATTATGCGACGAGAGCTTCGTTGAGTGATGATGAAAAAACTGCAAATTATTTGAACAAAATTCGCCATCTCGAGCTGACTTGCGAGGATTTGCGGATTAAAATATCGGCGGAGCAGGTGGAAAATGAGGAAAAGGTCAGAGAATTTCATCTTTTGTTGGACGAAAAAAACAAGGACCGCCAACTTTTTACAGCAAACGCGGAAAAAGAAGCAAATATGTATCGCGATGAGATTCAGCGGCTGAGGGATGACCAAGAAGATATGAGAATATCGCTGCAGAGTCTATCCAGAGAATTTGAAGAAGTCGAACAAAATCTGGTTGACAAGGTAAGTGATCCAGCCGAATTCGATAACTTTCGCTTTTTTGAATTATAATAAATTATTAATAAATTAATAATAAATTGATAATAAATTAATACTAAATTAATAACAATAATAAAAATAATAGTAATAAATGTAATGTCAATATAAAATCATGATACCTGAGAACATAATTTCATTGGTGAATTTTTTAATCCTGATTTTGTAGGATCGTAAACATGACATCGAAAAATCGAGAATGGAAGCAGAAAAAGAAGCCGTTTTGGAGGAACTGGCGCAAATGAAGAACGATCAGAACGAGCGAGAAAGCAAAATCAGAGCAGAGATAGCGAAATTCGAGAAATTACTGGAAGCGGAAAGAGCCAAAACCAAGGATGTCGTAGCCGAATTTCAAAGGTCATCGGAAAATCAAATTCAGAGCAAAGACAGAATTATCGCAGATTTGGAAAGTAAAATAATCCACATGTCCACGGAGAACGATTTAATCCGCAAGAACAGCAGTATTAAAATCAGTGAGAATTTGATGGATCTGGAAAGAAAGCTGCGCGACTCGGAAATGCAAAAAAACCGGCTCGCGAAGGATTTCGCCGAACGAATCGCCCAAGATCGCTTACTCAAAGAACAGACCCAAACTGAATACGAAAAACGAATCGCCGCGATCGGAATAAAATACGAAGAGGATTACAAACGAAAAACGCGTTTAGTCGAAGAGCAATCCGAACATAAAATTTCTGAACTGAAAACCGAATGCGAAAAAATGCGGGAAACCCATAATCAATATCGAGATATGGTCGATAAAAGACTGGAACAACACAGCAAGGCTCTAAAAGACCAGCATAAAGCAGAATCCAGTCAACTGCAGACCACCGTCAAAAAATTGGAGGCGGCCGAGAAAGAGCAAAAACATGAGCTTGGAACTCTTCAGAAAACAATCGGAAGCCGGGACAGTGAGTTGAAAGCAGCCAATGCTGCGAATGCGACTCTGCAGAAAAAGGTCACCGAATTGGAAATCCGTTTGACAGACGCTACAGCGCATTGCGTATTTATCTCATCTGAATTGGAGAAATTCAAGCAAATGAAAGATCCGGCCACAATTGTTCAAGCTACTTTAGCGGCTGAGCGGGATAGCATTGTTCGGAAGATGGAAATCGAATATGTCCACAAAATCACTTTCGCGGAAGATCAAGTCAGAAATGCGCTCACGGCTCAACTCGAAGAACAAAAGAGTAAATTCGATAGAGATTCGAAGCTGTATCGAGAACAGATTTCGGAATTAAAAGAGCAGATTTCGGTAATGAATTCCGATACAATGAAAAAGAGGGCGGAATTCATCGATAAAAAGCGTTCGCTGGAGGATAAAATATTGCTGCTGACCGAACAAGCGGATTCCATCAAAAAATCGGTGGAGCAGAAACATGAAGTTGAACTGAAAATACTGAAGGAATCCAGCGAGAGACTTTTGAAAAAAATCAAGAATGAAAAATCCGAAGCTGTTAAGACTTTGGAGAATTCCCATCGGCTTGAAATTCAGACGATAGAAGATCGCGCCAAAACTGAGAAGAGTTACCTGCTCCGGCAACATCGGGAAGAACAGCGAGAATTGCTGGCAAAAGTTACCGCAACTCTGGAACAAACAAATGGGCGGAATTATCAGCTGGAAATTCAGCATTTGCAACATCAGAATATGCAGCTCGTCGAAGAGCGGCAGAAAATGTGCGCGGAAATTGAGTCGAGCTGTAATCGTATTTTGGACAAAATGAAGACTGACCACCAGAAAAATCTTCGGGATTTGGAATCGAAAAATAACGAGCTCGTTTTGAGAAATCGGCAAATCGAGTCCGAGATAAAAACCATGCACGAATCCATCGCTGCTTCTGAAATACAGAAAGACACGCAGAAACATTCATTGGAAAGGGAAATGCAGGCGAAGCTGGAACAGTTGGACCGAAAGTCGATCGAAGACCAGGAGAAAATCCGAAATGAATACGAGAAAAAAATGGACACGTTTCAGCGTGAGTCCGTCACACAAATGGATCAAATGGAACGCCAGCTGCAACTTTTGGTTAAAGAAGTCAGAAGAAACAACGAAGTCGAAAAAGAATTAAAAAATAAATTAGCAACGACGGTGGCGAGAAATGACGAGCTGGAAAAAAGTCAAAACAGTATTCAGAAAAAACTAAATATGAATGCTGAAAATATTTCAAATGTCTGTTCACGGCATCCTATTCCTAAAAGCGTCAGAACGTAAAATAAAACGTAAAAACGATGGAAGTATGTCATTTAATCACAGGGTCACAGTTTTCAATGTCAAATAAATTCGATTCCTTCGAATTTGTAATCCGCCAAAATCAGAGTTTCCGGAAACAAAATTTTACCAGTAATATCAAACGCAATAAAATACGACGAAACTTTACCGTCGTCCTCCTCGGATTTAAGAGCAACAATAATATTATCACCGGAATCGGGGAGAAATTTGAAAGAAGAGAATCCATGTGTGGGACTGACTTCTCCAACTCGAATATCATCGATATTCTCAAAATCTTCATCAGCCATCAGCATGTGGTTTGCTCCCATATGCTCATCCAACTTATCGTCGTACTTTTCAGTGCTGACTCTCCTCGGAAGGAATATCCACTTCCGCAGCTTTTCCGACCAGCATCCGGTTTCATGGATAACATATCCTGGGAATTTTATCCCAAGTTTGTTCTGAAGAGCATGGAAGTTTTTCTTCCATGAAAAATGCCCGACTCGACCATCGGAGGAAACGCGTTTGATCCAAAGCGGATTGTCATTAATAAGCTCGCCGGTCGGGGATGTCCATTCTTTACCGAATCCACCAACAAATAAATGCTCGTCTTTCACAGTTGCCCATTCTGCTTTGAATCCTGCATAAAACAGATAAATAGCCATTGTTTTGAGTTCGGACAAAAAACCGATTGAAAAACAAGAAAAAAAGAATCGAAAGCTCGCATGTTAGTATTGCGCGAATTTGATTTCTATGCATTACCTTTGGTATGGCGACCATTTCCATCGGTCAGAATAACCCACGGAATAGCTGAACTTCCGTCGATTTCATAAACAACACCAGTTCGATCATCCACACCATATAATCTCCCATTAAATGTCACAAGCTCCGATAATTCCATCCCGCGATTTCCGTACGCCCATGATGATTTCAGAGTCACCATTCCCGTTGGCAATGGATCCCATTCCAGTTTAATTTCTTTAAACTGCGGATTAAATAATAATTCACCCGTTTTCAAATAACTCAGCCAAGTTCCCTCTTCGTCAGTTGCTCTTGCTTTGAGATCCATATCTGTAATCGCTCCAATACGATATTTTATCCATCCTCCTTCAACTTTTACAGGCTTTGTCAAAGGATACGTTGAATTATAAGGCAAAATTGGGATATCATAAAGACGATTCAGCGGCGGACCGAATCGTGGATTCTGACGGAAATTCGAATTTCCGGGAAGAATTGCGTAAAGAAGATAAATGACGGCACATGCTCCTCCTCCGATTAATCCGAAGAGAGTTTTTCCTGAATAACCGTCCCACATAATCAGACGAGAGACACAATCCAAGACAGCTCGATTCTCACCTTGTAATCGAATGGTAGAATTCCCTATTCTGAAAACGGTAGCTTTCTCCGCAGCTTCCATCAAGAAGGAATTAGTGCGGTACATCGTCACTCCAAACAAACAAAGATACCAAATTTCGATCGAAGATCATCTTGTTATAAATGCAAGATAAACGGGCCAAAATCCTGGGCACATTTAAGATATCGAATTCTGACGACGCGAAGAATGACACTAAATTTGACGCAGCGACGTGGAATGCAGAGAATATCTGAAGTCGATGACGCGGCAATGATTTCCAATTTCTCAAACAAGAAGGTCTTGCGACTTTCTATTCAGGGACCAATATGGGAAAAGAAATAAACAGAACAGCGATTCTTTCGCAAAGATCATATTACGCGGAGTATTTTGCTTTGCCTGATTTGCATCACCACGACTGGATTTCGGGGTTTATTTTGATTTTCTTCACCTGTCAATCAATCAAGACTTACTGGTTGAAAATCATCTTTCCAGCGCCCGCCGTTTCGACTGCAGCACAGTGCGAATAAATAGAGACACAGCATTCGCAAACATGTTTATTCAATTTTCGATAATTAAGCTCAAATAGATAGCAAAAACAGCCGCAAAAAAATACTCTGAGCTGAATTACTAAAATTTCGCGCATCGATTTCTTCGTCGACAAAGCTAGCAATCTGATCAAACATCGTGGTTCACCAATAAAATCCAGTCGCCGACATTCACGGGTAAATAACTCAAAAAGATAATCACGGACAAAAAGACGGCATCCCAAATTAGTAGAGTGAACATTAAAATCTGATGATCACATCCGTTTTACATATTATTTGCCAGTCGTCCGTTTTGCTCGTACAATTTTTCTCGCCGCAGGAGGTCCCCTGAAAAGCAAAATGTCAAACATTTCCGGTCAAAAAATGCATCAAGCCATCTTACATTGCCGCTCCAAACGTTCCTTCCGCAGAAACTCCAAGGGGCATTCCGAAACCATTCGCAGTCGCTAATCCTTGTGACCCGAATGGAAGGACAGGTTGCGAAGCGTGTGTTCCGTTCTGAACAGCTGGCTGAGCAGGTTGTCCCCATGCACCAAGTCCGCCGGATCCAAATGCCGGTGCATTTGAACTAACATTTCCAAATATTGATGGAGCAACACTTCCTAAACATTCAGTTTCACCAATTAACAATCGAACAAAAAACACCGAGATGAAACGGGAAGAGTTCCAGATTTGCGTGGACTGGTATCCATTTGATTGATTGATTTCCGTTTGCCGGAAAATTACTTACCGGTTGTAAGACTACCAGGTTGAGCAGTTGTAGTCGTCACCGATGCTGGTGTTCCGAATCCACTGAATGCCGATTGAGTTGTGGCACCGCCGCCGAACGAAAACCCACCAGGGGCACTCGATGTTGCACCTCCAAAACTAAAGCCTAAAAGTGGGGGATATTACCGAAGTGTTTTGAGAAACCTGACTGAAGTTGATCCGAAAATCTCAGCAACCATTTTATTCAAAAACATGGTAGAAACAAACAGACCAAAAAAAATCCTATATCCTCTTCAACTTTCCTCACGCGATTCTAACTAGCTGAATAAAACAACCAATTCTGAACGTTCTAAAAGATTGAGAATCCACTTGATACTGGATTCTGATGCAAAACTTCCTCCACTTTTCTTCTTCGAACTCTTCTTAACGCCTCTTCTTCTGCGGTGCCGGAAAACTTGACCATTCTGTAATGCACCGAGATTCTAACTTTGAAAATCACAAAAGCACCATTAAAAATACAACAAACACGCTCGTCCTTACCTGGTGCAGGAATACCACTAGCCATGGCTGGTTTTCCAAATGACGATCCAAAAGGCGCTATCGAAGCCGCGGCCGGAGTTGTGCCGGCTATCGAACTCGTACCAATCGAACCTGGTCCGTTGGCAAATCCACCGAATGCGGATGGGGCGACGCTCGTTGCAGCTGTACCTAAATTCAAATACGTGCCCAAGCTCTCAGACACAAAATCAAGGAATTGAATGCTTACTCGAAGGCGCGAAAAACGAGAACGGAACTGGCTGCTGAGCACCGCTTTCTGTTGTGCTTTTCTTAGCCGCGGCTCCAAAAAAGCTGGACTCTTTACCATCAGATACGGCAGAAAAAGATGAAGCTGGTGCTGCCGGCTTGTCAGCTGTTTGTGACGATGGACCTATAAAAAAATTCAGATTCCAACAAAAACTACAGATAAATTGATAAATAAGAATAAAAACGAATATTAACACTAACTATAATAAATTCGTAAAATATGAAGAAATTTGATGAAGTGCTGTTTTCTTAACTTACCATTAGTAGCTGGTGTTCCAAGAGAGCCGAAGAAACTCGCCGTGAAAACTGGCGCTGAGGAAGTTGCCACCGCGTCGGGTTTGCCAACTCCACCGAACGAAAATGTCGGAATCGATGACGAAACTGCTGAGGTCGCCGCCGGTAGAGGTGCTCCAAATGTGAATCCGCCGGAAGTGACAGCGGTCACTGGTTTCGGCTGCGTGCCCGGCGCCGCGGAGGTCGTGGCTACCGGCGCACCGAATGTGAACAACGGTGCTGCTGGCGCAGATTCCTTCGGTTTAGGAGCGCTTCCCGGTTTCACAGCACCGCAAGCCGGACATGTGTCTTGCTCTTGTTTATTCTGGCACATACAATCGGGACACGACCATCCAGCCGGCTTTTTCCAAATATCATTGAACGCGGGCGCAGCATCTGGTTTTGGCGCTGAAGGTGCAGTCACTGGCGGTGTTTCCTTAGGTTTTTCACTTCGAACTGGTTCAGCCGGCTTGGATTGTTCTGGAACCTGTCTGGCAGGAACTGGCGATGCGGATCGTTCCTTCTTTTTCTTTGAGCTTTCCAAGCGCTTTTCCATAGTCAGCTTATCAGTTCCACATCTTTCACACCTGTTTCCGCCGGTTTTGTTCACCTTATCACAAAGACTGCAAGTCCATTCCTGATCAATAATCTGTACATCTTCTTGGTTCTTTTTCGCCTCTTTTTGCGATTTCTCTCCTTGCTCCACAGCGCCAACAGACTGCGAATCTTTTGACTGCCGAGAATCCGCCGTGATTCTTTCACAAACATCACACTCTTCTCCAACGGACTTCAAGATGCGGATTCCACAAGCGCGACATGTTTTCAACGGTGACTGGCGTTTCATTTCCAGCGACAATTTATCCACAGTCGAACTGAGCGCTAACGCAAGCTCTCCCGATGGCACGACAACCAAGGGCGAAAATCCAAACATACCATCCGCCTCAAATATGGGCAAACTTTTTCTGGGGTTAAACGTGAAATCAGGGACTTTGATTTTCGACGGCGCTTTTGAAACGAAACCCTGATTCTTCTGGTTAACCGGAAGTGGTTCGCCTGGCTTTTTCAGTCCGGATATTCCTGATGCTAAATTCAGCGATCCGGCGTATCGTTTGATGGCATGATGGGGAGGAAATATCTTGCTTCCAACATCGCTGGCTGGTCGATTTAAAACACCGAAACGTGAGACAGTTGATGACGCACCGAAAGATTTGCGATCTGTGGACTTTGGGAAGTACGAACTGATCTTCGGAGCTGCTGGAGCCTCATCTTCCTGATCAACTTCAGCGAAACCGCGTTTCCGAGATGGAGTTGTAGCTGATGAACTAGCCGGAGTTGCGGCAGACTTTAAATGAATGGTAAGCGGATGTTTCACGGACGTTTTGATGGGAGAAACGGCTGGGAGAAAATTCGCTTTTGCGGAAACTGGCGACGACCATTTCTGTTGTTGAGATGTATTCCTCTGTTCCATTAAAGGTGAACGAGGAGCTGAATAACCGGAAAATGCTGGTTTTCTTTCCGGAATCGAAAAGTCTGAATAAAAATGCATATCGATTTCTGTCTGTGACAACAATAAAAATAAGATCTCACTTGTACTCGGTTTTGTTAAAGGTGGTCGCTGACGAACAACTGCTTGGCTTCCACTCGACATTTCCACATCTGAATCCTCGTCATCCGTAATGTATTCAGAACGCGAGGCTGGCCTTTCATCTGAGCTGAAGGAAACATTTGGAGGCATTCCGTTTCGTGGAGGATCTTCAGGATTTTCATCCAGACGCGTCTGTCCGAATTCCACATTTCCAGCGCGTCTCCGTTTTGCCGGACGATCTGGCTGGGAAATAACCTGCGGATCGGAAATAGTCCTCGCAACTTTGCTCGTGCGTGAGTTGGCTGTTTTCCTCCTTGTCTGAACAGGAGGCAATCTGGATGGATTCCGTTTGCTGAACCACGACGAAGGTATCAAACTAGATGCGAGAGTTCCTATCCTTCCCTGAAAGAATCTCATAAATTCCATTGTAACAACACACCAGAGCACATCCACAAACAAATCTAAAACATCGCATCGGAACAGATTTGACTGATAAAATACCGATAAATCCGAAGTGGGAACGACCTGGCTACTGATAGCGATCACAGGTGTCTGCTTCGGAAAATAACGGAACAATTTGGACTTACCAGTAAAGTATTTCCAGACTCAATTCCCGGTATTGGGGCCGGAGTCCCATCCAAATAATAACCGTTCGTTTCATCCATTTCCTGAATATCTTCATCATCGGCGTCCATCACAACTGATCAGTAACAGCAGTTAACTGTCAATCACAGATCTTGTTTCAGGATATTTCTCGAGTGGCAACGGGACCACGAATACGACGGATGACTTGCTAAACGCCTTATTTGAAAAATCTCGTCCGTTGGCGTTCAGGACCTAGCTGGTGCGTCTTCAAGAGAGAAGCTGACAACGTTCCAAATATCCGATTTCACCAATCGAATCTTCCGCAGATCAGGAATCCTTTAGAACTGAAATCTGCCAGTATCCCAAAATTAAACGGAGTGGAATTATCCCCACAGACAAAATCAACGATTGAGATGTGAGAACCAGCAATCAGGTATGAAGAAATCAAGAAATGCGAAAGCGAGATGGTTCTTGAATGAATGACGTAATGACGTAACGCGCCACCTGCTCGGAATGGCCGACAGGTGGCGCTTAACATCCGATATAACTGGATACGGCATAAGTTATCGGTTTAATTAATTGTTTACTGTACTTCTACAACAGTTATTTAGCCAGTTCTAATACACGTTATTTTGCGAAATTGTTTGCCAGTCATTATTTTCTTCATGATTATTTCACTTCTGGTTGTCTTATCACCTGCGGAGGTTTCGATAAATTCGTTTCCGAGGTCCGAGCATCTTAAAAATCAAAACTTGGTTTTGTTATAATTTACTCTCATTTCATGACTACAATTATCTTATGCATGAAAAAATCTTTCTTATATCACAAAACTCTTTTATTTAGTTTCCTGTTTATGAAAACATGTGTAGCTAGATTTTCGTCCAACAAAGGCCTTTTTAGCATACTGAAGTTTTCCTATGATTTGACCAGAATAAGATGCGACACCTTCAGAACTGAACTGTCTACTCGGTTTAAATTTACATCAGTTTTGCTCGTCACCAATATATATCTCCAAATGACACTGCTTAACTGCTGACAAATTCTGTATATTTTTAGGCAGCGTTCTAAATTTAGTTCTGGAACACGGATATGACATTTTACGCATTTATTTGTCTGATGGATTGCATGGCTCTGAATCGATGCTCTTTTAGAATGCATTTGGTATGACGTGGGTTGAACATGAATTATGAGAGATGATATGTACCAGCACAGGCTAAATGCCAACGAGAAATATACTCGTTGATTCAATACTGTAACTGACGGAGGATAATGACTTCGGAATACTGTATATTTCAAAGCAAAATATGGAATATTGTGTGGCTATTCAAATATTTCTATTTTATATTCTTTCTTATAATTTTTGAATTCTGTTTCTGTGAAAATTCGAGTATTTTCTGTTACTGTATTCATTAACATCCTTTTGTATCGGAAATAATATCACCTCGATTCGATTAATTAATTAATAGTTAATTCTCGCCGAACGACCGGTAAAGCTGAGCTGACAATAACCCCTTTTAACTCTTCTCGAAGAACTGTTTGTCTTTCCTCGCATCGATTTTTCAGTGTAATAAATAATTTACACAATCAATCCGAGTAACCGTGTTCATATTTTTGTCGACAGAGTGAATACGAGTCTGGCTTGACTCACAATATATTTTACAGGGACATCATTCAACAGATCTGGTTTATAAAAAAGGAAGACATTACTTATCAAATAGTCGCCGAACCTAGAACACCCTGATTTTTTGCTTTTGATCTGAGCCAGGAATTTCCGGCGTATCGTATATCTGGATCATCCTTTTTCCCGGATGTGTCGGTATTTTCGGTATGGCCACCTTTTCCGACTTACCGAAAAAACTCCCTGATTTTTTCCCCATCCAGCGTCATCTAGATAACATGACTTCCGGCTACACGATTATGAGATGTCTAATTATCGCTTAGTGAAAGAATGTCATTCCAGCGATTCTAGATAGAAAATAGTGATTAATTTGCTCGATTAACCGCTGGAATTCCTCCAGATCGGAAGCTCATCTCATCATTCAGCGAATGCCTCCTGAATATGACAGGATGAGTGCAGGTCACCGGAAGCCCCGGAAACTGAACCCACTTGTGAATCCTTGTGAGCTGTTCGGCCCATTAATTCAGTTCTCTCCTTTGGGATAGGCGGGGATTATTTTCTTGGCTAAATGGGCCTGAATAAACACTAGACCAGTCAATATCACAACTCTCGTACTCGCTCCACACCCTTTTACTAACCGGCTGGTGTTTTTAATTAATTTTAATTTCTGGAAGCAGCCAGAACTGGTATTATGTGAATTTGAAATGTTTTTGTCGGATGCAATTTTGTTCGCGTCAATCGGCTTTGGAGAGTGATGTTCTGTCCTGCTGACACAGGAATTACGATGCAGCAGCTGCCCCTGTCCAATTGATCACATCAAGCGTCGAGATTAAATCTCTCCCACTTGAAGTCGGACTTTTTTGGAGCGGAATAATCAGCTCGAACCGGGGTAAAAAAAATCCGAACCGGAACAATGGCCGATGATTATTCGGAATTTATAAACTGGCAGAATGATTCGAATTCGACTAATTGTTCCAACAGCGAATGTTTATCCGACGCGGATTATATGCAGTATATTGAGAATTATATATTTCCGTCCCCGTTTGAATGGCTTTGGATTGCATTGAGTATCGTAATCTTCTTAGTGGGGACTATCGGAAATGTACTGGTTATTGTTTCCGTGATCCGGAATCCGTCGATGAGGAGTGTCACTAATCACTTCATTGTTAATCTTAGCATTGCCGATTTTTTGGTGCTCGTGATCTGCTTGCCGCCAACCATTTTATGGGATGTCACAGAGACTTGGTTTCTTGGGAGTGCGATGTGCCGAGCGGTTTTATTTTGTCAGGTATATTAAAAGGCAGAATAAAAAAATTAGAAAAACAAATATTATTAAAAATTACTCAAAAAGATTTTCTTCATTACAAATTTGGGATGAGCTCTGCTATCAAAATATTCCATTAAAAACCAAATTGTAATTCTTCGAAATCAGTCGCGTGTTAAATTCCTGAACAAACAGAATCAGTATTGAACTGCTCCTGGTTTGTCCATAACAAAACTAACCGATCAGCTCATGCGTAAGAAATTTCCTCCTTTAATTACACATCCTGCTTTTTTCATCTCGACATGTTGGGGATTTCTTTGGTAGGATTAAAAGCTTTCTGAATAATTAAACTCAGTGTGGAAAAAGCTGCCGTTATCCTTTCTCGACCTCAAAGTAGCTTGTTTCAGTTGACAGAATAAATCTGATGTCAAAAAGGGCAAATCCGAGTAAATATTTTATACGAATTAAAAAATTTTGGAGTCAGATTTATTACCCGGAATAAACAGCTGCTTCAGAACACAAGGGTTGCTTCAGATTAAATGGCCGTGAATGTGTGACGATTTTATGTCCTCAAGATAATAAAGTTAGGCAAATGAGTATCGGCCCGGAAGGAAGCCGGCATCATGGGGAATCAGAATGGATGTTCATCATCTTCCTGATTGATTAATTTTGAAACGGGTCGTCATAAATTAAGTATTAGTCTGGCAAAAGCACACAAATATTTTTTGCTTTGATGTGTTTGGTAACAATTATAATAGTCATCAGGAAAAGTGTATTTCAGCTCTGGAAATTTTGGAGTATTATGGTAAGAAAAAAATCTCGGAATTGATCCATTAAAATGCTTTTAGAAGAAAAGATTGGTTTTTCACGAATCTCATTTTTTATTTGCAGAGGGTCTGCGTGTCCGTTTCCGTTCTGACGTTCTTCTGCATCGCGGTGGATAGATGGTGGGCCATCGTTAATCCTCTCAAATTCGCCAGCACAGCCTTCCGGGCGAAAATTGCCGTACTTTTCACATGGTAAGAAGCCATTATTTACGCTGTTCTGATGTCAATACCATCAGCGCACTCATTCAATTCAACAGCAAAGAAAACTCGACAAATCTGATTAAGCGTTTAAATTTCAAAGTATTTACAAAACGAAGCAGGTTTGTTAACATGATTACTAAAAGTCTGCCATACTTTAAAGCATTTCCATTAGTCTAAATTATAATGATATGTAATACTGTACATCCGTCGCACATTCTTTAATTAGAATGACAATTTGTCGCCACACATCGGTGACCCGAGAAAGTCAAACGAGAGAAGATCTGGTGTTTTGGCACATGCTTGAAGATTGTGACAGGTTTTCTCTGTACCGTAAGTGTGTAAAAAGAACACGTTCTGGAAGCCATCAAATCTATAATTGCGGCTCTCCATCGCAATCTTTTTGGCTTCATAATGTGAATTAGGGATATCGGGTTCCGCGTGCATATTGACAGTAAACTACAGATGTACAGTACATCAAAGTTCCGATGAAAATCAATAATAATGGCTGCAAAAGAAAATAATTCACCACTTTTTGCGTTTGTTATTACTTTTTTCATTTGTCTAACTTTTAATATTATGAAATCTCTTTTTTTGTTAGTTTCTGTGCAAACCATCGGATTGTCTCCTAACCATCTCACAAATTCATGTCAAAAGATCACACATTTAACAGATTTAAAACGTGTCTTTCCAAGTTCGAATTTGTAAAACTTTTCAGGTGAATTTACTGATTATAAATCACAGTATTTTTCCAGGTTGGTTGCCATATTGTTTTCGCTTCCGGAACTGTTATATCTGGATGTCAAGAAGTCATTCCTGCCAATGCAATCAATTTACTTCACTCAATGTGTCGCCCACTGGAACGATGCACAAGAGACAGCTTATCAGCTATTTGTTTTTTACACGTTTTACGTCGTCCCATTCTGCACAATGACCGTTCTTTATGGCCAAATTGTCTACACTCTCTGGTGGAGGATGCTGCCGCAAAATGCGTCCAATGGTACCCCGTCGTTTTCTCGATCGGGGACCTCTCGAGTTCAAGTGCGCATCACGGCTCCGGCTGCAGCCTCTAATGGCTACCACACTCCTCCTCCACCACCTTCTTCGCATAACGCGACTTTTGTGGATAATCAAATACAAAGTAGACGCAAAGTGGCAATGATGCTGGTAAGATGGAGGATTATTCTCGTACTCATACTATTATGCTCAAGTGTCAGTGATGAGATGAGTGTCTGTAATTCGATAAGCGGTTCTCAAAAGAAAACACCCATTGATTTACTTCCGCGAAAGGCTTGCACCGGATTGTCTCATCCTCACTGCATGAACTAGAAATATGTAACCGTTCCTGCATTTTGAAACCGTGCAAAACAACAATGTTTTTATGTCAAAACAAAGGTTTAATACTAACAATTAAAATAGTTGGCAATTCATTGTGTTAAATTCAGGTAAACATTTCAGAACAACGAGGAATATGCTAAGTGAGGTCTTTGACTTTAAATGTAGTTTTCTGGAAGAACATGGTTTTCGTTTCGTGGTCGCGATAATATTATTAAGCGGTGGTTCGTCGATTGCATCCCTGCTGAACTATTCAGAAGACACCACACAGAAATGTGACCTTTTGTATTTTTCACAGATTATCACCGTGGCTCTATTCGCCTTTTGTTATTTGCCAGTTCACACTGTGAATCTGCTGAGGTGGGTGCAGCTGATCTACTTACTGAGAGCACAGTGCTGTGTTGCCGAATATTAACTAACTGACTGTATTCAATCCAGGTCGACCATCGGTCTTCCAAACACTGAGATTTGGGTGACGGTCTCCCTTCTAGTTCACTGGACGTGTTACATGCAGAATTCGACAAATCCGATAATATACTACTTAATGAGCGGTGGGTTACCAATGAATTACCAAGTTCTTCATTTCAATATTCAACTCTAAATTTGTCTTCGCAGAAAAGTTCAGGAGAGAGTTTAACCGAATTTTCAAGTGTTGTATCCGGCCTGTTCATCTCCAAATCCGCAGGAGGAATTCATCGGAAGTATTTCACTGCCGACCTTCAGCTCCCACATACTACCATGCCTTGCCGATGCAAAGAAACTCCCATCATCTGAGCCAGTTGAGAGATCCGGCAAGAGACGTAATTGTTCAAATTTGAATTTCCTTAAAATTTTCGTATTTCACCAAAAACATGAAAACCCAGACAACTGCGGCCTTCTGACAACTTTAATGATTAAACGCGCCCAGTTATACTAGAACCGATTTGGTTGATTGGAAAACAACGAGGAAATGTAAAATCCGAAATAATAACGAAAGTAATTTCGGGGCAGCTGACTGCATCAACGAAGGCGACAAAAAAAGATACTGC
>JAQIWT010000581.1:0-17650 GCA_034696485.1 Isohypsibius dastychi
AAGAAATACAGGAAATACAAATACATGGAAAAAGCGTGGCTGTTTTTTCGGTTCGTGTACAAGTCAGGCCACACATGCAAACCCAGCATGCTTTCCATTTCTACTTTTCTATATTCAGCACAACAATCATGCACATATATAATTATGCATGCAGACTTGGCTGTGATCCGGGAACTAGATACTAACACGAACATTCCAATAAATAAGAACTAAGAATAAACTCACAAACAACGCACTAATTAAACCAAAACGTTCAGAACTCGCGAGCTAAATTATCGAAATGAAATAACCGAAAGCAATCTGGATGAACGGATGAACGAATGAACGAATGGGGTAAGCAGATAAGCGAGCAACTCAGATGGCAGCAGCACGAGTCTCCCTGATCAGTTTACATATCTTCAACGCCGGTCCCAACGGAATCGCCATATCTGTCAACATCTTCGGTCCAGCAATCTTCATGAACTCCTGCCCGTCATAATTCAACTCAAACAACTTCTCCGCAGCACCGCTGAAATCCTTCAATATCAGAAACGCCCGGAGTTCCTGACTATCCATCTCTGTCAAGGGCTTCTCTGAAATCGGCGGAGGAGTCGGAAGACGAGGTTTTTCTTCCACTTTCTGAACAATTACAACTTCAGGAAAAGCGGGCGCTTCTGGAACACTTTCAGTCTTCAACTGAACAACTGGCTCAGGGCTCGTCTCAACGGCAGCCATAACGTCATCAACTGATGGCATGTCAGCCATTTTCTGCTCCAGAAGACTCAGATTCCGCATCGATTCCGGCTCGGTTTCCGTACCGACAGTCACTTCCTCCACAGCCAATTCCGGCTCAAAAACGGTGACTGCAGGTTCGGCTTCTGCAACAACAGGTTCGTCAAACAGTCTCCAACATAGTGCAACTATATACCTGTCATCATGATCTTCGGCTTCTTTGGAGATTTTCTGGCATTCAGAGCAGATCTGACATTAATTCTCTTCCCACTTTCCTGCGAACTCGACCCAGTCCAATCCGCGCTTGAACATGATCCCACAACATCAGCCAGATTTCGCACCGTGGTTGGCTTTCTTGATCCCACTTTGGAACAACGATCCATCACAGCTCCTCGCGCATTTCGACTTCTTGGATCCAAAAGTGAGGTGACCCTGTTGCCCGAAGCAGCAACCTCCTGCAATTTTCTCGTGATGATCCGGGAGCTCATCATTCTCCGACTGGAATTTGCCAGTTCTGATGAAATCGGACCAACAGCGGTAGTCTGAAGTCCCCTTAAATCCGGCCTGATGATACTCTGTCCCACGTGAGGTTGATCTGCACTCTCGTTCCTCAGTCCATTGACGGTTGACTTCGAACTCAAATTTGAACGGCCACGGCTTGTCGTTCCCGATCCACTGGCGCTAGACTTTGTGACATCAGACTTGGAGCTCGAACGGGATGACCCGGCGACAATTCCTTTAGCCAGCAGCTTCTTGGCATCATATCGCACGTGATAAGCGTCAATCAACTCCTTGCACTTCAACTTCTTGGCCTGAATCCATCGGTCACAAACCCTGAAGCCACAATCAGTCATTCAAGAAAAGCTAGCTGAGAAATGCTAGGATAGTCACAGTGTGGTCTAATGTTCTTTCATGAACCGAAAGTAAAACGATCTACCAACTTACGATGGATATCCTTCATAATGAACTTTGTATTCCCGCTGACCCTTTCTCTCTCGGCAAGCAGTGATATCCCCAGGAACCTTATTCTCAGGACGTTTGCTTGGGTCGTAGAAGAAAATGGAGTCAATCGGTTCCCATGAAGTTTGTCTACGACAGAGCAATAGTCATGGCTGTTTTGAATGTCAAACGTCTAAAACATACCGATATCCTTGCCACTTGATTCGACCATACCGTCGCTTGTTGATCAACTTGTAACCAAGAACACGCTCAATGATGAACTCGTTTGGTCCCAAATCTGCACGAACATCCTCCTCTGCTGAAGACTCTCGTTTCGCCGGGGATGGAGCATTCCGTTTCGGCGGACGACGATTGCGTTTCGGGCGAGACACTCCGGTCGACTTGACCGATGTGGTGATGGGGATCTCACTTGATCCTCGTCCCGAACGCGGATTGTACTCTTCACTCTCACCACTCGTCACAACGCGCCTACTCCTAGCACTAGTCTTCGCTCTGGGGGGTTGGGTTCCGCTGCCAGTGCAGTTGATTGGTGGCAGAATGTCGCTGCTGGGCGGGCCAAGGAATGCACTCGAATCCGATGACAGAACCGAGCTCTCTTTCAACGGTGGCGGAAACTGTGAGATTATATCGTCCATCTCCGTCATTAACGACTGACGATGGGGGTCCAGCAACGATGTCATTCGATTTCCCTTGTTTTTCCGTGGAGATAACTTCCTGACCGGTGGCGTGTAGTCCATTTTCTGCAACATAGATCACTTTGAAAAGAGACAATTCAGAGGGGCAATCCGAACACCAAACAACCAAATGAGCATTTCTTAACAAATTCTTGATTCATCGAGATTGAGAAATTATCGGGATGGCTGTTGCTGTCACACTAGTTTAAGGAAATTCGACAAGGTGACAAACCAGATCGCACTACAAAGGTCACAAACTCGCCAACTGCCTCTCATCAAAGTTACCGAAGTCCTGTTGTGAAAATTACCAGAAATGGGTCAGAATACAGTTTTCAGAATTCGGAACATATTCAAAGTGTCCGAAAAAATGAGCTGGGAGTACTGCATAAAAACAACCAAATCGAATAGTCGAAATGGTTGACCAAATCCCAGCGAAATCACGGGTGAATACGGCCCAACTTGGGCTCATACGAAATGTTAGAGCTCAAAGAGTTTGCTCACTCTAATAGAACAGAGATACGATGTTCAAAACTCACAGAAAACTCGAACCAGTTCAAAGAACCAAGGACCATCTCCGCTGTAAAAGAATGAGGTTTCTTCGACCCTCTCGCGACGCATCCTTTGCTCAAATACGGAAATTCAAAAAACTCTGGAACTAGATACTATATTTGATATGAATGGCGGCCACGGCACCAAAAGACTGAGCCTCTAGCACGATGAAATTTCCCACCTAGAAGGTCCCTCCGAACATCCCAATCTTCAACCACTTCATAACATCACACATTCATCCTCAAGAGAAGTTAGTCCTATCACACTCCGTGTCTCATGTGGAACCTTTTTCGCCGTGACAAGATGCATGCTGACCGAGATGGGATCAACTATGAACAAGAAAAGATGGGAACGCCAAAAGAATCCTACATCCCAACTGAACACGTATTCAAGCTTCTCCAACAAGTTTTCCCGGTGAACAAACGACAACTTCGGGTCGCTGAGCTTACCTGTGATTTTACGCCAATGAAATCAGGAACGGAAGAGCGACAGTTGTGGAGTAAAAGTATCAGTTCTATACTAGCATCAACGGAGCATTCGAAGAGCTGAAATGCAGTTTAATTCGGAGCGAAGCAGATTTGCCTACACAGGAATTCAGTCATAGGCGCCACATTTCCATCTTATGAACAACTAACAGATTCACATGTTTTACCCGAGTGCTCAGCTCAATTCCATTTCGAAACACCGATTATTTTACACCTCTTGAAGTAATCCCGTTTTTTCATCCCGACACAATCAATATCAGGGCAGCATTGAAACAACGTTTCCCTGTAACCAATTCGTCATTCGTTCGGTAGCGGACGGAGCCTCATTCCGCAAGGGCGAGGAAGCCTGTCAGTAGCTGAGAGCGGCCACTTTCTGGCCACATATTTCTCCGTTCACTCTCTGGTGCTACTGTTAGCTGCCAACCGAGCCCCCGTACCAGCCAGGTCAAATTCGTTTGTTTTCGTTTGAATTTTCAGAAACACATTTCGTTCTTCTTCATCAGGTGATTGATTGCTCATCAATCACAGATTTTCATTGTTATGCGTTCTTGATTCTTTTGATCATAATCCGTGAATATTATTTTCGAATTGATTGTCCGTCTGATCGCAGTGGACTGAAACGCTAGAATCCTGGACGGAGAAGGAGGAATCTTATTTGTGGACCGAATTCATGTCAGCAGCTTTTCTTTGCAATGTTATGAAAAGTGAGATTCCTGTCCTCTTTTCCAGAGAATTCATGAATGTTTTTGTTTTGTAGCGTGAGCGTGGAAGATGTCAACGAAGGACTTGCAGTTGCTCCTGGGATCTTTTGTGAATGGTTTCCGCGATGCAGTTCTGGGCTTTGTGCATTTTTATCGACTGAATCAGGAGGATGTTGCTGCTAACACTGAGGAATTAACCAAGAAAAAAGCTGTCACGGAATTACAGCGCAGACGAGAGGAGCGACTGCCAAAACGAGCGAGTTCCAAATCAGAGTTAGTTTCTACCTCATTTTTTCCATCCACTAAAACTTTCGCCGTCTGCCTTTTTTCCTCCTTCAAAAAAACCATAACTTGCAGGTCTAATATTGTTGAAAAACTAGGCTGACAACTGACTTGACTGTTGTCCGTTGTTCATTTGTATTTCTTAACAGGAAACCGCGAATTCGCAAACGGATTCTTCAATGTTGTCTTCTTAATGGAGGAGTTTGTCTGGTGAGTGAGTTTATCGCTGCTTAGTTGGACAATACTCATCCATACTTGGATATGAGTGTTTCAGACAGTAAGTGCGTCTCCAAAGCACTTTTCTGAAAGAATGATGGAAATTTATCCTCAGAAATTTTTGTTTTTTGCGGACCTTTATGATAGAAATTATTTATATTTATGAGTAATCATTTTAGAAGCGTGAAAAATATGAAGCCGAAAAAAGTCTGTTAACAAGCAATACAATTTACATTTCTGAAGAGAAAGGTTTTAAGATTTTAGTTAATTATTAGTTAGATTTAGTTGAAAGATTTTAGCATCAGAATTTAGATTTAGATTTAGTTAAAAGATTAGATTTAGATTGGATTTAGATTTAGATTAGATTTAGTTAAAAGATTTTAGCATCAGAACTTAGATTTAGATGTAGTTAAAAGATTAGATTTAGATTGGATTTAGATTAGATTTAGTTAAACAGATTTTAGCATCAGAATTTTCAAGCAACTTGAGAATTTCACTGACTGTTTATTGAGGGGTTTTTGAAAAATATGAACTTCTAAGAATTTCTGAGTTGAAAAAGATTGTTGTTTTTGTTGGGTGACGTACTAAAATTTTAGTTCAAGGTGTTATATTTCATCTTGTCTTAATTCCACATGCTCTTGGTTGCAGGCTAGTTTGGTCGTGTTTAATCACCTTGTACTTCCGGTTCTCGAAGGAGTAACCCACCTGATGCTCGGTATGTCTTGCACTCGTTCAAATCACACCAACACCCGTGTTTAATTTCAAAAATTTATTCAGGGCATGAAGAAGGTGTTCGAGCGACAGTTTGGGCTTGGCTGTCTTTCCTGGCTTCCGGCCTATTCAAAATATTGTGGATTTTGCCATTGTTCATCCTTAGTCGCATTGTCAGCTTCATTTGGTTTCAGGTAAATCACCGCTCTTTTTTCCTTGACACCTTTTATGATTGGTTTGTGAATATTCGTAGGATATCGCAGATGCCGCATATAGTCGCAGCTTCCAGAAACCAACTGTCATGAAAATGAGCGTGGGAACCTTGATTGCCGATTTGCTCTTTAGCTTGCTCATCCAGAGTCTTTTCCTGTGCCAGGTAAATCGAATGAACAGTAATGGAGTTAATCGAGTTGCATTTGTCTGTTGTGCGTGAAATTCAGAATGTTCAAGAACTGGAAATAGTTAAGTTTGGATTAAGATGACATTACTGAATGGTTAAGATGTATGCAATTTTAAATTTTATCTTTTAATTGATGTGATTTTTGAATTTGGGTGACCTTCTGTTCCGTTGTTTTTAGGCACAACTAGCAGCAGTACTTCCGATTCCTGCCTTGGCCCAAGCACTGTCCGTTTTCCACATCAGCCTTCTCAACGCCTTTTACGCTTTCGAATATAAGTGGTTTAACCTAGGTGAGAAACCAAATAACAAGATGTCATGTGTTCAGCGGAAGTGAAATGGTGGAAGCGATTTAAATGATCATCGCTCGTCCTGTTTTCACGGCTGAAATTCGCGATCCGTTGTTTTGCCGTTTTCGAAAGTTCTTATGTCGTTTCAGGTTGGGAAATTAACAAACGTCTCCGTTACATCGAAGTGCGCTGGTCGTACTTTTTCGGATTTGGCCTGCCTTTGGCCATAGTTACGCAGATCACGGACAGCTTCTGGATAAAGTAAGGACTTGTTTTGAAACCAACCTAGCTATGATTCATCTTGTTTTGCTCTTTTCAGCGGATGTATATTCTCCCTTATTTTTCCGTTGCTCATCGTCAGTGCAAACGAAGCGTCTCCAGCCGTTCATGTCGCGTAAGTCAATATGATAACATACATGTATACAGAATTGAAATATTAGCAGGATTCAGATATGAATGAGATGCGAGCCTGAAATCGAAAATCGAGTTTCCCCCGTACGATATTCTTGAACTCGAAATTTTACGTGGTATAAATGAGTGGTAGTAAATTATTCGTAACTACTTTTTATTGATTTGACATTCGATCATTGTCCATTTTTTGCCGTTCATCATACATGGGCAATGTTTTGTGATTTTCAGCCCGTTTCATCTGCCGGTCTTCTCATTGGTGGTCGGTCTTTCCAATTACCTCTTTAATCGAGGTATCGTCCAGACGCAGCAGAAACAACTTGGCGCCAAGTCAAGCTCATCTTCGGATATCGGGTCCCACTGATTTTCTGCCTTTACATGAAGTGTTTGTCCGGTTTGGATCATGTAGAATTCGGCAAGTGATTTCTGGTTTTATTCTTAGTAGCTGTGGTCAATTTTCGTTTCACCATGTTAGCGTATAGTTTTTCCAAGTGATGTTAAAGTATTTTAGCTTTTTCGATTATGGATTTCGACAAAGAAATTTTGACTCTCCTGTTCAGTTATTCTGGTTGGAACAAAATCTTTCAAAACAGCGTTAAGATCGTGACCGAAACGCAATCCTCTTGGTTCGTAATCTTCCAAGTTGAAATCGAAACTGTGACAGCATTACCTAAAAAGTGGGACACTGTCTGCCTGTTTGTCGTTCAGACCCCCCCCCCCCCCTCCCCCTCCTGATTTTTCAACTTGTCCCTAAATCCCGCCGTCCCTGCACTTACAAATTGGTGATCATATTAGATAAGCTGAAAAGGAATGTGAATGGTTCGTTGTGCAAACTTTGATTAGTTAGTTTGCGTAATCGAACCAATGTCAAGGACCCATCTGTTTCCATACTCCATAGAAGGTGCAAGTATTGGTACTGTAGAACGCACTGGTGTCATCCACAGTATTCACCGGTACATGCTCGAAGGTGCGCTTTCCCAATGTAAGCAGTCCAGAAGGTCATACCGTCGTGCTGTCATGGTTGTGCTCCTTTTCGTTTTGTTTGGCTGGTTACCGGTGATACTCTCAACAAATTTTACCGTTGAAATTATCACATTTACGGCAATCAGTCCGAAAAATATCGACACGTCGTTCCCGTGGGTTGCTTTAGCATTCAACGCCGCACGGAACGAGGCATCTTTTTTGCACCCGGAAATTTCGATCGAGCAAACATATGTCACAGACCCTAGCTTCGAAACGTGTGAAGATATGACAGCAAACGCAGAATATCTCGTCTCGCGGCATTTCTACCGAAGAATCACGACACCGAATATGACTGCCCTAGTCTATTCAGGTAAGTTTCGCAAACATCAGCTCGATAATTGGGTGTGCATGAATCAAATTTGAAACTGATTTCGTTTCAAATTGTTGTTCAAGTTCTTCGAAGAAGTAATCCAGTGATGAGAACAGTATGATCTGGAGCCTAGTGACGACTTTGCCTGAAGCGTCCATGAAACCTCAAATCGACAGATTTTATTTATGAACCAAACTTTATACCCCATCTTTCCACATTCTTCATTCCCTTTTTTCAGGTTGCACCGAATCAGTCAGTCTGAACAGGCTGGCAGCAGGTGAGCTGATCGATGCGTTTACCCAAGCATCCTTCGAAAACAGTGTTGACCTGACCTTCAGCTTTGGCAAAATCGTTTTTTACTCATTTGTGTGATGTGAAAAATATCGATCGCGATACAATACACTAACATATTTGCTTTGACAGGCTGGAACATTCTGATGTTGACCAGGTTAGTAATCACCGAAGATTTCGGGGTGGTCATGCCATTTCAATTCTCTAGTGTGGTCGGAGTTGATAATCCCACTCAAAGTGTGGGTAATACACCGACATGGGTTACCGCATCCATGTTGACCTACAGTGGACTGGAGGACTTTCTTGTCAACATCTTCAATTTATATAACTGGCGCTCGATTAGTTTCGTGCGAGATGAGAGAGCTAATCCGTGGTTCGTGGACGCTAGTCGAACTCTTCAGACAGCAGTCCGAACCCGCGTAGCCTATAACCAAATCGCCAATTTCGACTGCTCACCTGAGTTGCTGACTGATGACGATAAGATTGGTGTTCTGGATGAAACGCTGATGAAGATTCAGCGGGTCAGCAGAAGTACGAACGTTTCTCTAACCGGTGAACAACACTGCTATCATGCTATGTAGTTATAGTGTACTTGGGATCAACAGCGGCTTTGCGGATTATTCTGGTGAGCTACAAGCTGTCAATAACCACAGAAATCTGTTCACCAGTTAGTTTTTAGGCACGTGCTAGTAAACTGGGTATGACTAATGGCGAATACGTGAGTTAAACTGGCTTGTTCTCTAGTCCGTAATATTTGACCAGCGTGGCGATCAGGTCTATATAGCCGTGGAGCCGTACCCACATCCCAGCTGGGGCAATTTTAGCTGGAAAGGAGGTGACGAACTTGACCAGGTAGTAACATGACTGACACTGAGTGACCAACGGCTTTGAATGCTTGAAATGGTTTCCAGGTGCTCGAAATAGCATGGAAATCCATCTTCTTGATAACATTGTCTGAAAGTGAACTGAGCCGCAAATCAGCACTTGCACCACAGTTCCCACAATGGCGTGCTCAGGCTAAGGAGTTTTACTATTTTGAGCTACCTCTTGGCGTTGAGGTATGGGAATTGAACCATAAGTCGTGCCTGTAACGACAATGACTGCTGCTTTGCAGATAAATTATTCCCTTGTCATGAGCTACGAAGCGATTATCATTCTAGCAGAGGTTACTCACATAACGGATTACATTCAGGGTTTTGAAGCTGATGCACCTGTTTTCAGATCCTTGCTGAAACTCTATCGAAACGCCCAACATTCGATTTCTCAAACGGTGCGGCCGTCAGCGATCTTTTCCGTAATCGGACAGTTGAAATATCATCTGGATCTGTCAGCTTCAATGAGCTTGGTGTACGGACGGTTGACCTGGTTCTTCGTCAGCTAGACGCTCAGAGCAACCAAATGAGGGTCAGAAACTCTCCGCTGTTTTCACGCTTGGGACATACAATTTGTGCTGTTTCAGTCAGTTATGGCATATCGTGCTGGCACAAGAACCGTTTCTCAAACTGCCCACATCGATTGGTACGGATCTGGTGGTCCACCACCAAATGAACCGAGATGTGGCTTTAGAAACGACAAACTTATCTGTGACACTGGTAAATGCGACTTTTAAAACAGACCACGTAGTCAGCTTGAAATTCATTTTTCTGTAGAACAACAAACCGTGGCGGAAATCGCTGGAGGAACTGTGGTTGGATGCTTGATCGTCATTACTGTTCTATTCACTTTATACCGGTAAGAGACGCACACCGTTGTCATCATTAGCTCGCTGTACAGATCTGAATCTGGTAGCCACTGCATTCATCATCGACACGCACCGATCAAGTATGACTGGGAAGTCAATGCACAGGATCTCGAACCTTACTCCTCTTCATCGCCTTCGTCAGAGATTCTTAACCTAAGGCGTGCATCAAATGTCAGTTGGTCCAACCTATCCGCCAGCAACTTACATGGAATGGTATTTGAACATTCTGCCATCTTGAATTGCATCAAACCACAAGGACATTTTTATAGCAGATCAAGGGTCACTGGCTTTACAAAGAACATGATGTTTGGATCAAAAAGATTTCTTCACGTGGGAAATTCGTAAAAACGGCCAAACTGGTGACATTGATGCAAAATGTACACAATTGGTGTTTCATCAGTCAGATGAGACAATGAGAGTTTTGTTTTCAGCTCACCAAGTTACAACATCCGAATCTCAACCCGTTGATCGGAATCTGCCAAGGACCCCATAGTAGTCTGCTGGTCCTTGAAAGCGTGGCCTCTAAGGGATCGCTGCATGAGATGATCAGCGCGGGGCTGATCAATCAGGATTTCCAAAGATCGTTTATCCAAGATCTCATCGAAGTGGACTTTAACTACAAAACAGTTGGACCAAATTTCCGATCTCTTTTCTTGTAGGGGGTTCAATATATTCACATGTCCGTCATGGGCTTTCATGGATATCTATCAAGTTACAATTGCCTGATAACCAATCGCTTCACTCTAGTCATAGCAGAACTCGGCTATCACAAACTTGCAAAACTTGCCAAAGCCGACGCTCGAATTTCACTGGGTTCTAGCGGATCTCAGGTTTGCGTTGAACGAATCCCCTGGATGGCACCAGAAGTGCTCAGAAACAAGGTCAAACCAAACCAGAAATCGGACATTTACTCAGTGGGAGTCATTTTGGCCGAAATCTCCACCAATAAACCACCCTACTATGGTGAAAACCTCGAAGGTGACGGTTACGTTACACATCCAAGGAAGTTGTGAAATTTATTTTCTTAGAGGTGACACGCATCATTCTGAGTGGAACACCCTTGAACCCGTTCTCAATGGAGAGCCTCGTGGAGCATGATATCAATTTGGCCGCCGTGGTGGAAAAGTGTTGTCAAATGGATTATGAAATGAGACCGTCAATTGCCAGTGTTAAATCGATACTATTCCGTCACTTGAATATATCAGCTCATGATACGCTGGTTACCCGGATGCTCCAACGAGTTGAGTCTCATACACTGGATCTGGAATTAAAAGTGGCTCAGCGAACAACCGAGCTGCTGTTAGAACGTCAGCTATGCGATATGCTACTTCAGGAAATGCTGCCAAAGTCAGTTGATTCTCTTCCGTGTTCGACAAAATTAAATATGCACCATTTTAGAGCGATCATTGAACAGCTGCGATTGAGTGGGTCTGTTGAGGCGAAAATGTTTGACTTTGTGACGATATACTTCAGTGACATTGTCGGGTTTCAAGAATTCGCAGTTCGCTCATCACCGTTTGACGTCATCGATTTCCTGAACCTCGTCTATCAGAACTTTGACATGACCATCAAATTATTCGACGTGTTTAAAGTTGAGACAATCGGCGACTCTTATGTTGTAAGTTTTCAGGTTCGTCAAGCCTAGTACTAGTCTCATCATTCACAATGCAGGTCGCAAGCGGTTTGCCGGTTTTGAACGGAGTTCGCCATGTTGGAGAAATCGGTGCAATGGCCTTGTCGCTGTTGAACGCGTATCGAAAAGGAAACTTCCAACCGGGAACCCATTTACGAGTAGGAATCCACTCAGGTACGCTATGCTTGACAACCTCGAAAAGCATGTACCCTGAGAAAGTCATTCAAGCAGGTCCGGTCGCAGCTGGAGTTGTCGGTCATCGCAATCCAAGATATTGTTTGTAAGAGTGTACATACAACACATTCATTCATGAAAAACGGTGACAATGTTTCTGGTTCAAGGTTCGGTGATACGATGAATACTGCTAGTCGGATGGAGAGCCACGGTCTTGCCGGCAGAATCAATGTCAGCTCAACAAGTGCATCTTTTCTTAAAGCTAACCAAAAGTTCCGCGTTATGTCAAGAGGAACGATGACCATAAAAGGGAAAGGAGAGCAAGAGACCTTCTGGTTGGAAACCAGTAGCGCAGAATAAATACGCCAAAAAAACTGACTTTCAGATTCTGTCATTTTTCAATGATCTGTGGTTTTAATTTATTTACCGGGAAGAAGACTATTGTTAACACAATGTGGTAAATACACTGTGTTCGGCAGGATGATAAAACTGCATTTGTTTTAAAGGTGATATTTTGCCCAGAGTGTGTCCAACTTGCCATTTTCGTTCAACTTGGCCAGTGCAATGGAAAGCTGTTTGCGGAGAGGCGATCCTGTGAGAGTACGGTATCATTTTCAAAATAGAACTTCTTAAAAATCATAGAAACGAAATCACCTTGCTTGACTCCAAGCGCCATGAATTTCTTGAAGACGACATCGTTAGACAGCTGTAATTTTCCCTCATTGGCTTTCAAGGCATCGTTGACATAAGCAGCCTCAGTGACCAAGCTGTAACCTCCTTGAAGGACTTTTTCAACCCCAGCCTGGAAGCTCCCAACAAGCCCGTTGTTCGCCTCGACGTTCTGCCAAATGTTCTTGTGTCGCTCAAGCTCCGATGACTGAAATGCTGCATTTGAATCAAAAACCGATTCATAATGTACAAAAAACTGACTTTTAGAAAAACCTCTGAAGAACCGCCTTTGATGACCAAATATTTCGTCTCTCCAGATTCGGATTGTTTGTTGATGAGTAGTTTGTATTGCGTTTGATAGAATGGCAAAGTGAAGTCAATGGCACTTTCACGGTTAGATGTTATCACAAGATCAGCTGCTGCGATATCGCAAGTCTGTAAGAATTTCTCCTAAAATCACCTGCTTGAACAAGTCGAACATTTTCGACGCACCCCATCGATAACTTGCCCAACCAAACCACTCCATGTTCCATCTTCTTTGAGCACGCCATAGAGGTTTGATGATGAAAGGGTCAGGCTGTAAGTGATGTTGGCAAGAGGAGCAACCGCCTCTAGCAAGTCGGGGATGAATCCACCGAGTTGACCATCGGTGTTGGTTGTGAATGGACGAATCTAGAAAAGACCTCTGTGAAGCGGAGTTTTGTGAGTAAAAGAATTCAAGAACTCACAGCGAGAGTGCAGGCTTTAAGCTTCTTCCCAGTTTCCGAAGCTTGGACAGAGAGCACAATGGCAGCCAGTATGATGATTTTCAACATGATTGCGGAAACGTAGGTTCGGTTGGAGTGAACGTGTAGCTATTTGTGAGTGAGCTCTGTTCATTAGAGCAAGTTTAAGGAAAAGTTTTAATCAATGAATCTGCAGATTGTATCGTCAGAAACTCAAACGGAAAAGTTTCTTTGTGAAGTTTAAACAGCAAGGTCCACATTGGAACTAAAAGCAATATACTCCGTAGAATTCAGTCTTGGCGATTTTGATTCAAGATGCTCAATCATGTTAAATTTCGAAAAGGCAGCTTTCGTTCACCACAGAAGCCCATCCCAATCAAATGTCCGACTTGACAGTTTCATAAAAATCATCAAAGGTCATTGATTATCCACCAGGGCCTGATGTATTGTCTCAGCCTGAGGAAACACCACAAAATCAAAATCATACAGGTGGACGTGTGGAATGTTCGTACCTTTGTCCTGCAGCGACGATCATTCCAATCAACCCAAGGACAGCCATCGCGATTAAGGAGCTAAGCAGCGTAACATTTGAATCTGAAAAAATACCTCTTTGAGGTTCAGTCAAAAGCTTTGTCGAAGAACTGTCAGCTGACTATCTTTGTGGCACTTGTCCTTTCGAAAACCACATAAGGGTTCGTTTGGTGGAGGAATGTTGTTAACGTTTGGCCATGACAGAGCTCGAGTGCTTAGGCCGAACTCATTTAGCAACTGGCGATGGCCTTCGTAGCACTGAACCGGCTAGACAATGTCGACACATTGGATAAATACGATGATTATCTACCAAAAAGGCTGATGTTACCAGGAACGTTTGGTTAAGTTTCTGAAGTTGGAGTAGACACATGATATTTTGTCGTTCGCCTTCTTGATCGACATAGATTTTCCCAACGCCTGGGATTTGACATGTTCGATCCAAAAATTCAATTGAAATCGAGCGGCCGTCAGGGTTCCCGTTTGTTTCGTTCAGAACCTAGATAGCCATCATTTTACCCTGATTGGTTTAATAAGTTGTGATTAAGAGACCGTTGCAAAAGCCAATACTGCTCCATAGGCCGTCAACGGAAACTCAATGAATTCAATGGTGGTGTTGTACTTGTCCTTTGCCCGCTCCCTGATCCGTCTGGCTAAAACGGCTGTATCCACTGTACTTTCTTTGAATGAGGCCAAAACAAGGAGACGACTTTTCCAATTTAAGTCAGCCTAAAAACGTCAAAATGAGCTCATCTAATTATCTATTAAACAAATTCGTACAGTAGTCACCTCGATCGAATTGACTTTTTCAGTCTCAATCTCTTCAAGTGGCCGTTTGTCCATCGGAATATAAATCCACACCTGACGAAAAGACCAGAAACTGATTTATAAATCATGCTTATTGACCTTATTTCCGGGTTCATGACCACTCACAAATTCCGAGTGATCAATCGGTTCACTCATGGCACAAATCTGGAAAACGATTGTATTATCGCTACTTTGTCCAAATAAGATTCAGAAACATATTTTACCATGAATTTTATCATCTCCTTGGCAGAGAGGGATATTAAAATCACTATGAGCAGGTCTTTAATATGGCTACTCACGCCACTGTGTGACGTAAGACAAGCTCACCTCTACTCGATTGGGCCATGCTCAAAATGATGCTAGGGTAATTGACAATACCGCGACTGTCAACTGGGAAAGTCACGATCTGGTACGACCCTTTTCGCCGTAGATACGACGTGATTTCGTCCGAAACAAGGCGATTAAAAGTTGGGGAGAGTGGAGAAAGATCATAAATGATGGTAGTGCTTGTCCATTTGTACATGATGAATAACTGGTAAAGCATACTACTATACGCTCTGTATTGCAGATTGCCGAAGACGATGCTGGCCGGAAAGTCATGTCGATTACGGAGATTGGAGAATGTTGTTCCCCTTCATCAGAAATTAAATATTTTATTCCGGAAGCCAACATATGCCGATTGCCGACAGAGACTTACGTTGACAAAACGAATGTGTTAGTCTCTATTGATAAAATTCAAATTTATACTCGCTTAGAAGAACTGAGAATAAATTTACAAATATCACCTATCCCAAACGATGCAAAATCCGATGAATCGTCGCACCCTACGGTATAAAGAACTGTAAATATGTTCATTTAGAAAAATGTGTTGGTGGACCTGCATAAAACAACGCCACATTGCGAGAATTTGCGTATTTCTGTAATAAGGTGCATAAAACTGGTCAAAGTTTGCCGAATAAGCAGGACAGTTGGGAATCTCGGTGTCCATGACATAATGAAGGGTCAAGTTAATACGGCCACTGTACAGTTTGTCAACATCCTGAACGGCCAAATCGAATCCCGCGCCAGTGTAGGCTATCGACTGAAGCAAATTCGGGACCGTCATTCCGTAGATCATAATGGTGAAATTTATAGTATTGAAAGGTGATTCAAGTTGCGCCATTTTGATAGAATGGGGAAACAGCAATGGAGCTATGCTCAGCCTTGGTGAACGAGGACAGCTGTGGAATGATGGCGTCAGTTCGTGTTACTGATTCGATTTGTATTTAGTAATCATGTGATCATTATTCTTTCTCTAATTACCTGAAGAAGGACGACGATTACATCATAAAGGGTTTTGTCACGGTAATCGTTTTGTCATGTTAGCGGGATTTATCACAGACCTTGAGATCAGGTATACAGTGCAGTTTGCTTCTAACCCCCACCCCCAAGATCACTCAAGCAGGAGTATGACCAAAAATGACATCCATGATCTGCAGACAGAAGGTGGGGTTTGACTGATTCTCATTAGAAAGAATTCACCTGATCACAAAAGATTTAGAGAATGCACCATTAGCATAAGTGTAATGCCGCGACCAGACCGTGCCTTTTAGAAATATCGCGCAGTCAGTAGACCCTGCTGGTGAGCTAATCTCTTGAGATTTACACGGGTGAAATTCTCCACCCCGGTGTAATGCTCGGTCTGCAGACGAGGGCTGTTAGCGGCAGTGCAGTACCTTAACATGCAGCATCCAGTAAAATAGAATCAAAAGCTGTCCTGGTGACTTCTAACAGTCATGTTGGAAGAACAGATGTACAAAAGTCAACAATTGGACCGTTACGAATATGGACCAGATAGCGAGTGTGGCTAGATGATCTTTTCACATGGCCGTTCAGAGAGTTAATAATTGTCGACAAATCATTGGCAGCGCAACTTGAAAGAATCAGTAAATATGCCCCTGCAACTGCAATGGTTGCTCTAAAGTTAAAATGTCGTCGATCATCCACCATGGCTTGAGACATCTTCTCAAACTGCAACAACCATATTTCATCCACATGCTGAATTTGCTGTCCATGCATCATGGACAGCAAATGAATGTTCATCATGGAAAATCATGGAAAACTGCTCCACTTGCTGGAACAGATGGGTGTGAAGGATGAAAGCCTCAAGTGGTTCCACTCGTATTTGAGTAATCGACATCAATCCGTCATCGCGGGACATCGAAAGTCATCAGAGAAGGCGATCACGAGTGGAGTTCCACAAGGTACTGTTCTGGGTCCGATATTGTTTACGATCTACATCAACGGATTGCTGGAGCAGAAGGAGTTTACGATTGATTGCAACATCGAATGTTTTGCTGATGATACAGCTATATACTGTGCAGCGAAGACCCCCGCTGAAGCAGTGAAAAAGCTGAATGGTATGCTTGCCGTCGCCAGGAAATGGTTTGACGATCATTATTTGGAGCTGAATGAGAAGAAATGCGTTGCAATGTTCATCAGCAGCTGTCATAAAAGGAAGAAGTGCGATGAGGCTGGAAAGGTCATGTTGGGTGACGTGGTACTGCAGTATGCCGAGACGACACGTTATCTTGGGGTTACCATTGACCGTCATCTGAAATGGGAGCAGCAATGCAGAAACACCAAACGGAATGTCTTCAACGGGATAGCTGCAATCAACCGACTGAAAAACGGCTTGCCAATGGAGGAAAGAGTTAACTTGTATCATGCATTGGTGGAGCCACATCTGGACTACTGTGGAACTGTGTGGGCGACCGGAACGGAGAAAGTGAAGAATATCATGGAGGTAGCTCAACGGAACGCCGTTAGAGCTTTGTGTGATTATAAGGATGACGCAAGGACGTCAGAAGTTATGGAGAAGCACAACATCGAGCCAGTTCGCAAGAGGTGGCTGATTCAGGATGCAGCCTGGTTATACCGAATACTCAAACATGAGGAAATCGCTGTCCCGGCCTACCTGAAGGATATGATCGTGTTCCGTACTTCGGGAAAGGCTTTGAGAAACAACGTGAGAATTGAAGCCACTTGTAAATCAAGCTTCGGAGATACTATGCTGAGCCGTAGATTGAGGCTTTTGTATCGTGATTTGCCTAAGGATCTTTGGGAATGTGAATCTCTCTTCTCTTTCAAAACGCAGATTAAGAAAGTACAGGGGGCGGGGCATTTATTCGAGACCACTTTGTTTGCGCGGGCCTGCTTTGTCAGTTGAATTTTTCTCCCCAATTTCCAAAACAGTTCCATACTTATAAGAGCCCATTGTATTCAGAAAATTTTGGTTGGGATTTGTTTGCTGTGAGATGGGACGAAAACTTGATCCCGAAGTGAAGGGATCCATCATTGCCCTTCATGGGATAGGATATTCTCAG
>JAQIWT010000582.1:0-17625 GCA_034696485.1 Isohypsibius dastychi
CTGAAAGTTGCACAATACTCGTGTGCAAACTCTCAACTTCGGAAACAGCCGAGCGAGCTAACTCAAGGACTTCCGATTGATATGCGAGTTTCTGGTGATCACAAAACACTTGTGCCGCGCGCAATCTCATGCTAGAATTCTGCTTTTCAGCTTCCGATTCTGACCACGGGGACTCAATCAGTTGCTGAGCCTGTGCCGCGAGGTCGCGTTTTGTGAAATCGGCCAGTGCGACATTGAGGAGATCCTCAAGCGCTATTATTAACGCATTCACCTTGGAGGTCTGTTTCTTGGACGCAGTGCTGTTGACGTCTGAGCATAGCTGGTCCCAGAGGGTCGAGACAATCTCGTCGATAGCAATAACCCAGCCCTCACCAGTGGTACTTGGTTGATCCAAAGCGACTGTATGCTTGTTCACGCGCCGCCTTGCGATGGCCAATGCCGTTGAGATGACGAATACGCCTGGAAGGGTAAGTAGCGACTGCCCGAGGACAAGTGAATTGAGGGAAACAACTGAAAAGCCTACGATGAGACCAACCGACATAATGTGTAGGACTGAAATTAATGATGAGGTCTCCGGTGAATTCCAAGCTTGTTGTTCCTTCAACACATCCTCGATAGGCGCTAGCACCGTCATATCCAGTAAAGGTGGCCTGGCCCTCTCGAGATTTGTGCAAATGGTTTCACGGCTTTTGAGCAAAGTCAATCGTGCGTCCTCGCGCTTTTCAACTATCTCCTTTATTTCAAGCAAAACCTTTCGACGATGAAATGGAGCAGTGCCGAGGGACCTGACTGCTGAGTCAAACTGCATCCGTGCGTTCTCAGCCTCTCTCAAATCATCTAGTAGCGCTACTGGCAACTCAAAGTTTTCGTGGGAATGCTTCAACTTGCGGATGGTATCATTGGCTGAATCCAGAGCGGACTCTAAATCACGAAACCAAGCGTACTTGAGCATCTTGGCATGCATCTGCTTTGACAATGTCGCAACATGAGCGATCGCTCGAACCTGACTAGCAATCACGGAAGCATTCCTGGGACGAATATCTCTACTCGAAGAGAACTCAATAAGAAACGGAACGGTTTGTACAGAGTTGGTATTCAACGTCGTTTCCTCGACCTGCAAAACAGACCTGTTCTCTTTTGACAAACCGGCATTTGGAGCGCGTGACGAGGGTAGTTGCAAACCAGATACATCCTCCATCTTGGGCCTTGCAATTTTGGAGCTCAATTTCACGCTGCCTCCTGTCGAGACTCTAATTGAAGGGCTAGGGGACACGCATACCGATCCAGAGGGTGGTTTAGTTGATTCTGGGGAGAAATGTACATCGGCCTCTTTCCATGATGCCACATTGAGAGGTTTCTCAACTCTTCTGAAAAAATTCGTAGCTATCCGATTGCCACACACGATAATATCTAGAAGAGCGCTAGTCCCTCCGCTCGCTATAGACACGGCACCTGCTCTCGTCGAGAGATTGCAGTAGATGACACGTAAGCTGATCCAGGAACTTGGATTCGCATTTCGGATGGCAGGATAGATATGATGTTTCCATGCGCCATCCCCTTTGTCTCCGATGTTACGCTCAGACCTGTCGGCACTAAGATTAGTTCGAACCACTGACCTAGGAGTAAGGTTCTCTTACTCGGCGAGTCGGCTTCCATCTCCTCGAAAGCTTGTATCTTCCTGACTGGACCTAGCGACAATGTTAGTGGAATATAAGGTTTGAGACGCGACGATGGACCCACTCAATTGGACTATGAGCCAAAACGCACGTTAGCTCATCGCGGTTATTGTTCGACGATGTTGTTCCTTACATACTTGAGATATAACATCGTTAGTTCTGTAGACCATTGCGAGCGTCTTCCGCATGATTGATTTCCAAACTCACAGTTGATCCCGGCTGTTATTTGATCAAGCGAGTTAGCCAAGTTGTCAGCATCTGTAGAATTTGGGAATCTTACGTGCTGTGAGGTTGTTAGTCTTCTCGGATGTTCCTCCATAGGTTGTTCCGTGGCAGACTTACTACCTTGAAATGTGCGTTGTCAGTATCTCGAATCATCGCGGTGCGTGGTGGAAACGCACGATCTGCCATGGCAAGTCAGTTCAATTATTTGATATATATAGTCTGAGGGAACAACTACGAAAGCCACTAACAATTGAACTATCCCATCTGGAGGCGGGTTGACGTCGCCTCGCAGAATGTTCACCGCTTGTCGAACGTCCGCAGAATCTTGAATCCTAAGCAAGAGCGGCATTCTTGAAGGTTTCCTCCTTTTTTATTCACCGCGCAACACGATATGTCTCGCCTCGTCTAGACTTGTTCGCAGAGGGTCACTGCGTCCAGCTTATTTACTCGGCCTGCCCGTTGTCTCTCCTTCTGCTGGAATAAATTCAACTGTTTTCAAAATATTCAAAAACAAATCTTTGCCCTGCGTTGAAAATGTATGACAGGTTGAGAGGGACAGATAACTATGCAACTCCGCCGTACAAGAATATAGAAGCTGACAAGACCAGCAAGATTTCCTCAACATCATCATCATCATTCATCGTCACATTCGGCTTGACGTGATCTATTCAATCATTTCGGACCTCGTCGAACCTGTTGGAAAGTATCCTGATAGTGTTGAACCACTTACAAGCTTCAGGACATGATCAATAGGCCAACAATTATACTGAGTAATGCGCGTTGGTCCGCAAACAATTTCAAAAAAACTTTATTATTTTCAAATCAAAATCGTTTGATGCTTGGTTCCGCACAATTTTTTTAATAACTATGCTGGACCCGACACCGTGTTTAGTAGTGGGCTACTTTTTAAAAACGAATCCGTTTCGATCGGTCTGCTTGGCTCTCCGCGCCTTTATTCCTTCGCCTTGCAAGTCGTCGCCTGGTGTGGGCAAGCCTTGGAGCCACAGGGTGACCACGGGTGGCCTCGCGTGTACTAGCGCACGACGCACACCTCCAGGGGCCGTGCCACTGCCGTCTGGGGGAGGTGAACCTTCCACGGTACTCCCGCTTCGGCTACGGTGTATTCTCAGAGAATGAAGTCTGAATATACCTTGCCGCCCCTACCAGAAGGGCTCGTTCAAAATAGGGCTGCAATTGCTAAAGTGCTAAAGGACGGTGCTGCAACTGGCTTTGCAGATAAGTTTTTTTCCTTGTTTTCATCATCATCATCGCCAGAAAAGGAGTTCAAATCTTTTGTCAAAGCTGCCTGTGAACGAGAGTCTTCAGAGGAGCTGGCCGAATATGTACTGTATTTGTATGACGAGTGGCAAAGAAAGGGGATGTTGCCAGGAACTTTGATTGCGAACGTGGTGGATATCTGCAAAGCGAATACAAATACAAATAAATGGATTGCCCTCGCTGTCCTAATTTGTGCCAATCCAGCGTTTCTCCTTTCGGAACATGCGATCGCCAGAGCCCCGCTTGTTGAGATGATAAAAAGCAGGCACGCAGATAGTCTGCGACTGGATGCAGACGAGATTTCACAGCATATTAAGGACTGGATCAGAATGGCCATTAAAACTATTCTCGAAAGGGGAGAGAAAGGCTGGGTTCTGCGCATCCTCTCCGCACTGTTCACGGTTGAGAATTGGCCAGATTTCCTTCCGATTCAAGATATCAAGCTCAATCAGATGCCGCTGGCAACTTCACTTCTGGCAAAACAGGGATTTGGGTTGCGATATGCTACTCGACTTGTGGACCAGCAAAATTGGTCATTTTCTATTCAAGAACTCTGGCAATTTGTGAGAATCGTGACGTCATTGGATTGTCCAAATAGTTCTGCATTCCTGGTGACCCTGTTAAAGTATGGACCTGGTAAATGTCAGTATCCAGCAGATGCTTCGGCTATTGTCGATATTTTCTGTCGCTGTCTGGGCTATGAAATGGACTCTGCCATGCTCGATATCGAGCCGCTCCTGGAACGCTTACAAGCAATAAAGGCCGAAAAGGGTGCGCATGATATTGTGCTTAACTTCGTCCTCCATGACTTCGACTGGAATCGATTCGCCAAAGCACTCGAATGCCCAGCATCAAATCCAGGTACTTTGTGGGCGTTGTTGGCCTTTTTTAAGGCATGCGACGAGTTTCGCAGCAGTGAGCTTTCACGTCCACCGATTTTGATATTGTCCTATGTTGTATCGAAAATGCAGGATACTGCAAGCTCGATTACATTAACAAGACATCAAATTGATGAGATTCGTAGAGTCCTATCTAACCTCATTTCTTGGTTTGCAATGCCAGAGCAAATTCCTGACATCATTATGGCTTTGGTTGATTGCCATCGTAATCCTCTCGAAACGTTTTCCTTAATTTTGAAACTAACTCCGGGAATCGCTACCATTCTTGCATCGAAAAACGTTGATGACGTACAAAGAAGACACTGCGTTAATGCCCTGATGAGGGCGACCCAAACCTTATCGTCGGAACGCAGCTTTCCGGAATTCTGCAAGGAAATTGATGCGTTCAAGTTTTCAAAGGACAGCAATATCATTATTCGCGCCATCGCCCAAGGTCTTTGTATACCAATTCCCGCTGAGGATAATCTTCGATGGTACGTTGGGCGATGTAAAAGCTTGGAGGGACAGGTTTACCAAAGGCTATTACGACATCAAGATGAAGAAGTTGCCCGATGCTTCCAGCTCATTGCAGCAAAAGGCGTTCTCTCCCTTCTTGGCAATAACCAGAAGGCCCCTTGGGTGACGATGATACATCGAGTTGTTCAGCTAGATGATTCTTGTTGGACCGAAGTGCGAGACGTTGTGATGGCCAAAATGGAGGCCTTGATCCGGGGAGAGTGCCCGGGACGGGATATCAAGCAAATATTGGAGTGTCGATCAGATTACATATGCTTGTGGCGATTGAGAGTCATTGATTTTGACCCGGAGGGTACATTTTTAGACTTAGACAGGACTCTCTACAATCTCCAAAGCAGACTGTCCAATATCTCCAGACTCTACGTCGAGTTTGAGCGCGCCGGGTGGAGGTTTCATAACAAGCCATCAACAGACTGGAATGTTGTGTCTCTGAAGCAACTCGAGTTAGATGTCACAAACTGGGAGAAAGAATTTGCGACGGAGAGCTTCGTCTTCGAGGATATTTTTGCAATTGCGAACCACTTCATTATGAGCAAACCTAGCTCAGCCGTTTTTGCCTCATTCTTCAAACGCGAGTTGTTTCAGGACGATGCGCCATTGGGACAGGTCATCGTAGAAGCTTTAGAAAGGACGAAAGGCATTCTTGGCAGCAGTGCCATCGCAAAGTTAAGTGGACTTAAGAACCTTGTTGGCATGTCGTCATCAAAAGAAATGCGAGACGCTGAGATCAAAATCGTTCAGGATTTTTGCAAAAGCCGCGGGATGGTTTGGGAGACATTGGACTCCAATCTTCTTCGTGACGGTGACCTAGTTCTACGATGGCAACTAGCCATTGAAAAGCTTGGAGTTGTCGTCAAAGAGCTCAAAGCTCGCCGATTGAGTTCCCCTTTCATTCAGGAGAGGCTTCTAGTCAAACTTCAGAGTATGCAGAAATGGAGTAGCTCAATCTCTCCAGAAGAAGTGCTTGTCAGGGACGCGCCTGAGCATCTTCGTGATCTTGATGACATCATTGGACTCGGTATTCGGCCCGAAGTGGTCGATTTTCTTGACAAACTTGTGAATGCAAACCGCTTAGAGACGATGCTGTTTGAGCAAGTCTCGTCAAATGATGAAGATTTCCAACGTCTACTTGCCCTACTTCGACAGAATCTTGCGCACTCGATCGACGACTTGGCATTCCTCAAGGAGGTTGAGATGGCTAGGTCGGCCTTTGCCCTCATCAGAAAGGAGTATGATGACATTTGCAATTGGTTCAGCGACGCACAGGCCAAACTGGCTATAGGAGACGTCTTTGCGGTACTTTCCGCTGTTCTCAATGGTGCTGATAGGTTTCTTGGACTTGCGCGACAGCTTCAAGACGACAGAATCGCAAGCAGTGACATTAGGTCGATCAGATTTGATGGGGAGCGGTCCGTCGTTTGGATCAGTAACACTTCGACTGATGTGACAGTGGAGGAGGCCCTTGCGAGGTTTCAGCGGATGTCACATCAAAAATCTGCAGAGGACCAATGGATGGTGCATGTACTCTCCGCCACAAGGCGTATTCATCCGTTGTTTATACGCATCTTGTTCCAGACATCATGCTTGGAGGTCGATATTGATAAACCTTACGTGGTTTACGACACTGGAGGACAGCCAAGCCATCAATCTGTCTCTTCCGCCAAATGGCCGGGGATTTATGAGCGCGTTTTGGGCAGCCCCAACCTGGAATATCCTCCAGAGCAGCCCAGCGCGACGGTCTTGTCTGCTTTCTTAAGCCTCGAAGTTCTTCTCAGACTTAGTGAAGGGATAGAGTCAAATATGCATCTCCAGCGATACAGCCTCCTCAGTAGCACGCAGCTACGGTATTTCAAGTCGACCGCTAGTGTTTCTCAGTCTTACGCAGACGCACAGAGGGATTTGCAATCCTTTTGCGCAGCTGAAATGCCCTTGACGTATTCGCCTTTGGAAGACGTACTTAAGTTGGACCTTTCAGGTTTCAACAAGGCAGGGAACGAGGCGGTCCCTGCGAGTGCCCTCCAATCATTTGCAGTCGTCGATTTGGGATTTGTCGAAGATCGAGGAGAGCTTCTTCGTAGGGCTGCAACTTGGCTAATCACCAACTTGCATCCATGCTCTGGGCACATGCTTATGTGTTCGTCGGGAATGCGTCCGCACGAAATCGTCTCTTTCTGTACACGTGCGTCACAACTTCCTTCAGACCGATTCTTGGTTATCTGTCCGAGTCGATTATCGCAAGAATCACGTCGTACCCTCATACAGACGATAACGTCACTCAGATCGCAAGCTGCCACAGCATCCATTGCACTTATCTTCGACGACCACGAGGTGCAAACCGCTCTCGGCCGAGCACTCGGGGCTATTGAGGAGAAAAGGATGTTTAAAAATGGTACCGACCTGACGAGCGCTGTGAAAAGGCTCGCGGATAAATGTCGAGTTGTCACAAGACTCCCAATCTCGACGACTGGTGGGGGTTCTGCGTGTACCGTTTCCGTCACTAGCGTTCGCGGTCCCCCAGGGTTCGGCAAAACCTGGTGGATCCAAAACGAAGGCGCCCATGATGCCGAGGTCATTCACCTGCCCGTTCACGAGCGGTTCTCTGCGGACGATGCAAGCGAGCTCCTTTTTGAGGTTCTGAAGTCGTCTTCGAGCAGACGGATCGCTTTGCATATTGACATTGCCGGCGGTGAATCAATATTGGATCCAACTGCATTTTTCGCCACAGTCAGTGAGATCGATAAACTTTCCCACGCGATTACTCGGGGAGGCATCTTGAAGCCCCTTGAAGAGCTTGATAAATTCCTGATAAACCTGGCTCTACTCGGAGTTGTTGTCGTAGAGAGGAACGGAAAGACGCTTGTCCTCAACCGACTTAAGACTCAAATCGACGTCTTTGTCGAATTTCCGGGCGATGAAGCGCTTACCGATCGCTTCAATCGAAAACTCGTCCTCGTGCGTATCTTGAGTCAACAGATCATCGATCTTTCCCGGGATGAGACTCGGCCTCCGTTTGAACCTTCAACGCCCGCGGAGCGATTTGCAGTTCATGTTCTGAACGGCTGTCAGGCGGGTAATACGTGGACCGTCAAAGTTCTTGACGAGCTACAAAAAAGGCTGGAAGCAAACTTATACAACGATGTCGCATTGCCTATGAATGGTCATCAGCTTATTGAGGAACTTATGCCTGGATGGAGTCGTCGTCGACAACGCGCTGTGCTAATGACACTGGCAGAACGCTTTTCTTCTTTGGCACAGTTTGGACGATTCCATGCAATGAAACCCTTCCATCGAAAGTCCGAGTGTTTGTCGGCTGTTCAAGGTGAGCAAAAGCGAGGATCCATCACCACCAGGGTCACAGATTTTGGAACGATCCAACTTGCTTTTCTCATTGACGCCACGGGCTCCATGACGCCGTATATGGATGCGGTCAAGTCCCAAGTTCTAGACATTGTCAATCATGTGAAGCAGATGCATCCGGAGGCAGAGACATCATTTGCATGCATTTTGTACCGCGATTATTCGTCCGATATATACAACCGCCGCATTGAGATGTGCGACTTTACATCCGTTACAAATTTCAGAGCCTGGCTGATGCAACAACAAGTGCACGATGGTGATGATTGTGAGGATGTCGCCGGTGGTCTTGCAGTCGTCGCTGACGAATCAAAACTTTCTTGGTCGGCCGCTAGCAGATCCGTGATCTGGTTGGGGGACATGCCAGCACACACGCCTGCCTATAGCGGCCGTATGATAGACACTCTGCCAAATGGATATCCTGCGGGGCTCCAACATACGTATACCGATCCGCGCATTTCCATAGAAAAGTTGGCAGAGAGTGGCATTCGCATCATGTTCATGCGAATCGGATCCGAGACCGATTTCATGATTAACAAGCTTGCCAAGTTCTACAGTGATGCCGCCGGTGAGACAGGGCTGGAGCTAAAATCGGTTGATCTTGGCACCTCGACGGAATTATTCCTTGGGATGGTCCTCCAGGGCGTCGACGCTGCATATCAGCACGTTGTCGATGCGAATGCGCAGCTTCAGGAGCTTGGTCCACTTTTGGTACATCAAACTCTCAAAATTCATCAACCTGAAGGTCAGCACCCGGACCTAGACCGCCTGACGTTGATCAGTGGTGATGCGAATTCCGGTGTCTCCCGGCTGAGCGTTAGTCTAAAGGGCCTTGCACCATCCTCCGAATCGAACTTCACGTTGGAGACATCAACTGAGGCCGAACGTCGACACGTACTATCTGTTGCACTTGGAATGATGGGTGCTTCTAGTCGTTTGGAGGAGTCGATTCGGCACATGAACTTTGCGCTTGGTGCTCGGACGACTGAGCGTTTGCTCACTCAAATTGAGGCGCGCGCATCCAGGTCGTGCGTCATCTGGTCGGGGGGAACTGGAATTGGCAAATCGGAGAGCTCGCGTGTCCTGACACAGTTGCTCCTCGAGCAAGAGGCGCTAGACTTCGGTCACGAAGTCTACTCCATGATTAAGGATTCGTTGTTGACTGATAGTGAATCCAACATCTTCGATATGGAACCTGAAATCCATGAAATCATTTCCGAGAACTTCTTGATCAATTTCGCATCCCTTGGATCTCCTGAAACGTGGAAGCCGTCAACGGTTTATGACAATGTCAGATTACTGAGCTCCGTGGAGGGAGACGATGCACCGTTAACACCAGTCGCATACCTGTGGCCACTCACCAAAGCAGGACATGATCCTGTTATGATTAATCTTGCGGTTGCTGGGAGTGCCTTAGGACCTGGTCTTGCTCGACTGACTGCCACAAATCTTGATGATGACTCTGAAGTTTTAATCGAAGCATCGATTTGCGATAGTGCCGATGCCAAGAACGTTCTCGTCTACATTGGCAGTAATATGGCTAATGCATTCGTCGTAAAAATCCGGGCCAACCTTCCTGAAACTAAATTCAAGTTGCGCATTGAGGTGGATGGGAAAATCTTGACCGAGAAAGAGATTCGTTGGAACGGAGAGGTCAATGACGAATTTGAGCCGGACATCCCCACAGAATATGTCACGGGCATGCGAAGGTCAAGTAGAAAGCTTGGCGAGTGTCTCAGTGCTGTGATTGAGCAAATTCCAAACGGTGGCTACAAAGATATCGCGCGCAAATCCATTGGTTTCTTCGTACTGAGACGCCTGTTCACCTGGTGTTTGGATCATTCGCTGGTGCCGCGTCAAGCGGGGAAGCGATCTCTTATGGGGCTCATCTTTGACCGCGTTGCTAAGCTGGAGAAGAATCCCACCTCGCAGCATTTCAAGGACGCATTAGCCTTGGTCGATGAATGCCGACTTCCCAATCTCATGTTCAAGCTTTGCCTGCACCCCAGCACGGATGTTGCGCATCTGCAGACGCTCGTAAGTCGAGCCCTTTCACGCCTAGCGCGGCTGCTGGCCTGGGCAGATAGGACAAAGAAACGATTTGAGTCTGGGCTGATTGCAACGGTGTTTTTGGACGAGTTGAACACTTCACCCTTCCCAGGCGTTGTAAAACATCTTGTTTTGGACCGGCACATTAACAGTGTGACTCTTGTGTCAATTTGTGAATCCGCTGTAAGGAATCCAACCCGAGGGCTCGACGATGCGAGCGAGGACATGTTTGATAGTCGCGCATTCGATGACCTGACGAGGGACGAGATTGATCAAATGCATAGTCTCCTGAGTACAAAGCCAAATTGCGCAAAGAATTGTGATCTCAACCAGCAACATTATCAACGAGCCGCCGATGGCATCTTCTTCGTTGGAGCGATTAACCCTCCTATGAATGCCGCCAGTCAATCGAAACAAGAGGAGGCTGTTTTCACAGTTGGTCACTTACCACAGGCGCTGAACGAGGTCACGAGGCCGTTTGGCGAGCTAGATGATGCACTCGTCGGGGAGATGGCGATTAGCCTTCTCAAAAATGTCCCTTATCTCACTGCCCAAGAGCGACAGGACATTTCTGATCTTGTGCGCGAGAGTCATCGTATCGTCACTGCTTTCCGAACGGGTGAGGCCGCAAATATCGAGGCGTCTAATGAGATGGACAAGTGCTGGGCATCCATCCGCAATGTGGTCCGTGTGATAAGGCTCTTCACCTTCTTTATAGTGAACTCTCCGCTATTGTTTCGCCCAATTGAGCACGATGTTGACGGCTACTCCATCAAGGCCGACGACGCTCCCGGTGTTATTCCGAGCCCGCTAGGTTCTGATCGTGCGCGGGACGGGTTGCGTTGTCGACGCCGGGCGGGTCTTCTGGCTATTTGCTCGACTTATATGCTGCAGCTATCTAAAGTCAAGGCCAAAACTGGTTTTCGGGACCTCCGCAAGGACCTCAGCAACCGGCTATGCAACCTTGCAGTCATCAAGAGGTGGAGAGAAGAGGAACTCAAAGCCGGACAAGTTGGTTCATTTCCTCCAGTTCTCAATAGCTCGAGTGACTCGCTGATGGTTTTCATGGACTACCAAATGGATGCGATAGTCGACCGCCTCCGACCGCTCATGTCTCGACAGCACGCACTCACTTTGCCCTTGCGAGAGCATCTCTTTGCGATTTTTGTGTGCGCTCAGGCCCGTGTACCCGTCCTGCTCGTTGGTCCTCCAGGGTGTTCAAAAACTCTGGCGGCCAATATTGTGCTGAGTGGCTGCCAAGGCGAAGTCTCGCTAGGTGAACGATTTCCGAAGATGGACATGCACGTCCTCAGTCTCTTTTCCTACCAATGCTCTGACCAGAGTACTGCGGCTGAAATTGATTCTCTGTTTAATCGAGCTATGGCCACCGCTATTGAAGGAGGTCGGACGCATGGTGCTGTTTTCATCGACGAGGCTTCTCTTGCTCCTCGTGCCTTAAAATCTGCCCATGAACCCCTCGATGCGTACAAAGTGGCCGCAATCGTCAATTCCAATCTCATGCTGGATGCAGCCAAGACGAGCCGATGTCTTCTTATTAGACGTCCACTTAACGATGACGGAGAAGACTTGGAACGAATTGCGATATCATCTGTGGGTCTTCCTATCGGCAGCGACTGCATGGATCATCCAGTGCTGACTGGATTCATTCAGGCCTATCAGAACCGACTCTTGGCCAGCGGCAGTCCGGTAAAGTCAACGTACCACATGCGTCATTTCATTTACTTTATGCGATCACTCAGACGGACTGATGGAGACTATGCGAAGAGTCCCGCCGAAGTAGCGCAAGCACTAGCAAGCAACTTTGGGGGACTTCCGGAGTGCGACTTTGAGCGGTACGTTGCAAAACCTGTCTTTGAGGAGATTGCCGATGCCATTATCAAGAGTCAAATATCCGACGACGACGATAATGAAGAAGATGGCGAGGAGTTTGAGGCTCCACATGATCAAAAGGTGAATAGCATAAAGGCGAATTGGCACTATCCCCCCACAGATTGGACGTACGACGTCCTTGATTTGGTCGAAGGTTCTCTGCGAGGCAAGTATTATGACATCGGCAAAAGCGAGACCCTTGACCCGAATTTGCATGCCAGGCGGAATGTTATGCTTGTTACGGAGGGCGAGGGTTATCAATGGTTTAAGTCGATATGGTCGCCAGACGATTTCAAGGAGGGCAGGGTGATTAGCGACGAGACAGTATCGATGTTTCCTGGTGAAGCTGATTCGCTCGGGAGGGAAGCTGTTGTGCGACGTATTGCAGACAAAATGGCTTCTAAGAGCATGGTGTTCATCCATGGAGGGGACAGGAAAGTATTCGGGGCTTTTTACGATGCTTTCAACATGCGCTTCATATCTGACAACGGCAAGTGGCGGGTGAACGTCGGACTTGGATCCTTGTGGAAGTCCTGCAAGTACGACCCTGCATTCCGCGCGGTTGTGGTCATCAACAAAGATGATTACGACACGATGAGGACGGCTGGAAGCAACATGCTGCCATTTTTGTCTCGATTCGAGGCTTTCCACTTGTCGTCTGGGGAGTTAGTAGCGTCACGGACGGCTCTCAGGCGCTGCTCTTTGGATGTAGACAATATCGCATCCCTTCAATGGTTGACAGGCGTCGTGAAGTGCGTGCAGGATTTTGTAGCGAAAACGTGCAGATGGTCCTTAGCCGGTGTGGACAATGAGGATAGTTGGAACGTTGCTTCATCGTGTGTCCTTAAGGTTTTGATGCGCCGTTGCCTTCCCCTGCTAGATTCGGATCTGGCATGTGACGTGGCTCGAGAGGCGTGTATTCATGCGTTTCGTATTGCGCGCCCTGAGGCGTTATGTCTGCGTTCTAGAAACAAGTGGATTGACACGGATATTCTGCGTGATTACATTGAAGGTGACTTCGATCACTTCTCCGTTTCTCGTGGCATTACGGATCTCATCGTTTCGAGCGCCAAAGTAGTCGCCACGGAGAAACACATCGTCGTGACTCGGTCGAGTCCATTTTTGTCATTCCAGGATTTGAAAGTCGAAGGAACATTGAAAATCATCGCAGTTGAGACCTTCGAGACCTTCGCTGCCCTCGAGATCACCCTTGCGAAAACGTGGACAGAGTCTCCAAATTGCATAGTGGTAACAGCTAATCTTTCCTTCGTGAGCCTTGACCAACTCGATCACGTCCAGCGCTTAATAGATGATTTTGCGGACGGCCAGGCGTGCAGAGTGGCCGCGGTGGTACTTATTGTTCATCGACCGTCCGAAGAAATTGCATATGATCAAATAATTTCTCCTCGGTTCGCTCGAGGATGGATCCCCTCGTTTGTGGACGACGTTGTAGGCCTTTCCCCCGGCGATCGACCGTTTGAAGAACTTGTCACCGCGTTGATGTTTGATCCAACAGAATCAACCGACGCATTGGTTGGTCCACGCAAGGTGACACTCAGTCGGAACCAGCTGTTGATATCGGGATCACAACTCAATATGATCTGTTCGCGCTTGTTGATATCAAGAAACGATCTCCATATGCTGATATCGAGCTCGTCTCCCCTTCGTCCCTTATCACTCGCGGACGTGTTGGAGACCAACGATTCAGTTTTGTTGGGATTCTTTGACAAACTTCTCAGGCGAACTCTAGGAGAAAACTCAAACCTTCCGAACAGGGAGCAGATCCGGAAAGCCGTCCGACAGGTTGCAGAAGATAAGCTGTTCGGTAAGGATGGTAATGCACTCGAGAGCGTGGCGCAGAATGCCTCCGGTGTCGCTCGGACCAAGCTGCTCCGGAGGGTGCTAATGAACATCACGGAGAACGGATCTCTGCATGGTTTTATCAGCGCCTTGAAAGCGAGCCGTGATGGAGACGACTCGATGATCAACATGCTTTTGGATTTGCTCGTCAACAGCTCGATCCCTCAAGGCACCAACCAGACCGGTTTGTCACTGGATGCCCCGTTGAACCTAACCGTCTCTCCCCACGTCATCGTCGCATCCACGCCTTTATTTTTCGCACTGATCGAGCGCGTTAACACCGGTGCAGGTGCATCCGTCCTCAGTGCTGCTGTCAAGGGCTCTTCTCTTTACCACCACATTTGGGATGACATTCTCCATATTTCATGTGAGATTCCCTCGGTTGGAGGTTCAAGTCTCGAGGATCGTCAGAATTCTTGCCTTCCCGCTAAGCTTTGGTTGACCTATACGATTGGGGATGATTTTGAGAAATTGCTAGGTCTAGGGGCCATTCGCGATGATGTCAAAGTGCAGTGCCAAGAGCTTGTGTGGTCTCTTCGGTTTTTAGTCCCGCTAATCAGCGACGGGCTACTGCACCTCGTACTACCAGAAGCCTCGGCCCTCGATCTAACACTATCCGAGGACCCGGATGCTCGGTTCAAGCAATTCTTGTCCCATTTGGCTCGCCAAGGACTCTCAACGTTGAGTAAGTGTGTGAAAGAGAATGGCAGCAAGCAGGTTAGCGGGTCGATTTTGCTTCTTCATGCAACGGCGCTCTATGATCGAATACTTGCCGAGGAGATTCGCAGCTTCAACAATCCTTGGCTCGTTAAAGCTATTGCAGTCTTCGCTGCCGCTGAAACCGGCGGCCCCGTTCAATCTTTGAGTCCCTTCTCCCGAGATCCCTCACCGGCCTTCTCCAGCACAACTGCTTCGTCCTCAAACGACAATGAGTCTGAGGTTGAAGCAATAACCGCCTCATCTCCGCCTCTCTCCGATGCGACCCCTCCAAATCTTTCGTCCGTTTTGGAGAAGTTTACAAGCTCACCAGATGAGTCGCCAGAGCAGCGAAGGTCCTCCGCCTGTGCTCGCCAGATTGTCTTGGAGACATGGCTCCATTTTGGTTTCCAGAGCAAGGTGCTTCCAGCTGAGGAGAGAAACGCCGCTCTCGATATGATTCTAAAGAATATTCTTCCGGACTTGTCTAATAGCGACGAGACCCAGTCGTTGCTTGCGTCTTTGGCGGCTAAGAGTGGTAAGAACAATGTCGTTTCGCTGCTCGATACTTCGCTGTCTGAATCGAATGAGATCAATGCATTCCAGTTTCTCATTTCCCCAAGAGGAGCCGAGACACTAGATGGTGCTCTATGTCGAGCTCGGGTAAATCTCGTGAGGGATCGCGAAGATCATGTGAGACTCGCGGGAAATTGCTGTGAGATGTTCAAGAAGCGCGGGCAGACAGGAAGGAAACCCAGGTCAAATCTTCAAAAGAGCTTGGACGATGCACTATTGCTGGATGATCTTGCGACACTGCTCTCGAAGGTAGGATTGCAGGAATTCCAGGAGCATAACTGCAAGAATTGCGCTCAACCGTCTTCATGGCTCGTTACGATGGTGAAATTACTTTGCGAAGTGTCCCTAGATCGACAACAATGGTTCGTTTCTCGATTGTCCCCTCACATGAGAGACGAATTATCCCGTGAGGTGATCATTCTCACTCGTTTCGGAATCAAGCGAGAGGCATTCAATGATCATCCATCGCAGATTACTGGAGGGACAGCGCCGTCAAAAGCGGGATCAGTAGGAGATGCGCGTCTCCAGGCGCTTGATGGGTCCGTCGAAGCACAACTACTGTTTGCCAGGCATGGTCTACGGCTAATGGAGGCTTTCCAGGCGATTGTCAGCTGCGTCAACGAGAAAAGCTGGTCTAATGATGGCGTATTAGAACTTCTCCTCAGCACCGGCGACGACAACCTTGACGTTGTCCGAGACGTTCTGAGTCGCGATACCGGAACTTTAGCTATTCTCTTCAAATTCTTGTCTGATCGCCCATGGACAGGTACATCCATCGCTGCACGGTTTCTGCAGGATGATATTAAGCTAACAGTGAAGGATGTTGCGGGTTTGAATCCTACGGATGGGGGCATTCTCATCCAAACCTTCGAGGAGCTCTCGGATCGCGCATTTGGACCTTTGCAGGATTTCTTTTCGTCACAGACCCCAGCGACGCGCTCGAGTAACCGAATCAAGTTCACCAAGCAAGTATCGCGAATCATCGCTCGGGAGGCGTCATCAAAGCCCTCGAGTCTACACGGACATTTGACGCGAGCGCGGGCTCTTCAGCTGTTCGAGTACGCTCACGATCGCCCAACGAAGGCCGACCTAGTTGACTTGGAGCGGAATAAAACTGTGCTGCCTGAGCCTGATGTTGTGGCGGACGGACCGGAGTCAACAGAAATCGTGGAAGGGATTCACTCGACTGCAATAGACCTTCTCGACGCGGATACCCGTGAACTCGCCACACTTTGCTCCTACGACCACGGTAAGGTCAAGGAGCGGAAGCGTATCGAGCTCGCAACGATTCTAGGCGCGCCCAGACGCAACAATGATGAACTCACTCAAGTTCTTCTCCAAGCGTGGAAACTCAATCAAAGCACCGTACGGTTTGAAAATGCCACTTTTCCACTCAAACTGATTTCGCTCGCACTTCTCGATGCTCAACTCGAACTCAATGTCAGGCTGCCTGCCTTAGATGTTGTTCTAAGGTCACGCCCGGTTGATAATGCTGTATCTGAAAGGAAGAGACTGTTTATCATCGGGGAGCGCGCACCGCGATCCACGCTGCGGAAGATTCGGAAGCTTTTCAACTCTCTACTCGCAAAGAAGATTTGCGACCAGCTCGCCGATAATCCTGTGGCTCCCATCCGAATGGTTCTTGGGGACGCGCCTGGGGCTGAACTGGTTCCTGAAGGTCTGCCCGGAGCCAGCCTCGAGGCATATTTGAGCTTGCTTCATGGGGTAGCGGCGCGTTTAAAATTCATGGAGATCAGCAGAATGGATCTCCAGGGGTCTGATGATGACAAGCCAGGTGTAGCGTCCCTCAAGGTGCATCCGTACTACTTGTTTGCCTTGGAGCACGATCGCGTTCTTCATCGACCAGAATCCTTCAATCCAAACATTCATATGGAAGACGCGGATGAGGTACCTTTATGTGACCATGGAAATGGTGATGAGGCAAATGACGCGACTCTTTTGTCTACGGAAATGGAAGGTCGCACTTGGATGTCTAGTATTCAACTGCGACTCCCAGTTTGGGGATCATCGTGGGCAGCCGATGCACCGAGTGAAGATGTCCTGGAAGGTGAAGACGATGTTGATACCTCCGATTCGAAACTTTCTCGTGTTGCCAAACAACGCCTCGCTGCTGCGATGGTTCTGGTGCTTATTCTTGCTATTGTGCTGATCCTTCTAGGGCTCGGTCGGCAACATTTGTTTTTGTCCACGTCATCCCAAACATCACGCGCTGATTCTTCTCATTTTGGCGAACTCTGAGCGAGATCGTGACGGTACCATGTTTGTTGATACGGTATAGACTTCCGGCTACTTCTCCTGGGCAGCGCAGTGGCTCCCGTGAAAGATTTTTATTGAAAGCGACGGATACATCCATGATTTTTTAATTTGGGGGGAGAAGTGTTCGTATGAATTCGTTATATTTTAATACCGTATAAGTTGATCGTTTCCCGTAATAAGCGCAGCGTCATGTGTCGCATTCCATAAACTAATGATCTCCTTCTCTCATTTCTCAGCAAGGTGACCGGTCATCACATCCATGCTCGCTGATTTCCCACCCAAGTGGATGATTTCACTTTCCGTGCATTGATGATTGTCAATGTCTCATC
>JAQIWT010000583.1:0-17624 GCA_034696485.1 Isohypsibius dastychi
GCAGTTTGCCATGATTGAAATAATCTTAACACACTTTTCAGCACGTGAGTGAATGAGTTTATTTTGGATCGATTAGATGGTCATCGATTGAAGTGTTAGAGCTTTGAGATGGTATGCGGTGTAGAAATATCATGACGTTTGAAGATGGGTTAAAATTAGCTAATGTGTCTATATCTCACCTGGACATCGTCGTTCTGTGTTGTCCGTAAGGATGTCTCCGACCATCTGTCCCCTGGAACGGAATAAGTGAACTCAACAATTTTTTCACGAGTTAGGACATTTCATCCAGCTGTTTCAAGAAATGAGGAACATTCAAAAATCTAGGATTTTTTCTCTATTGTCAGCATACTTCCGCTGAAAAAACACATTTTATGTTTTGAAATTTTTGATGAGTTTTGTTGGTTGAAAAATTCGCAGTCGATTCGTGTACAGCCTTGGTTTCTAGAGTCCTAACCGAATGATCAGAATCTCGCTCCGCTATAAGAAGTAAACAAGAACGACCTGATATGTTTATATTTTATGCTTGGTTCAAGTCACATGTCATTTAGTCATTTGAATTTAATAGCTTTATTTGTGTGAATATTAAAATCATAACGAAATAAACATGTGTTACGAGAATCCTTTGTGAAACAGAAAATCTTCGCTTCTGCTTCGATGATATCAGCGGAGGTCAGGTGTGGGGGTTTTGGATAGACAAAATTTGCATTTTACGATGGTCAGACGACTCAGTCATTACATATCTAAATATAGCAAACAAGGACGAGGTCCATTGTAAGAAGATCCGTTATTGTTAGAGATCAAGGTTGACTGAGGCTTCTATACAGCCACTTTGAGCAAGGGCATCCCTGCAACATTACCTAAATGCGCTACCGGAGTTTTCACCAGAAAATACCTCAGACTGGCTCAAACAGCATCCATCTTGGAGCTGTTGACACAATAGCTCTACATCTTCCTCAATGAACAAATTTCTTGTTGAATTACCTAGCCCTGACATCAGATCAACATGCTGTTTAGAGCTCGCGAATTAAATTCATCATCAAATTTTCTGAATCTTTCAGTACGCATCCCCTGTTTTTAGAGCTCTTATTTCTTAGATAGAGAAATTCCGATTAAGTTTCTGTTTTAAATTTTGGGTTTCTTTACGAGTACTAAATTAGGTAGTGCCAAGTCAACAAGTGAATTCCGCAAAAAATCCCTTACCGCAAAAATCGTTGTTATTTGCCGACATGTCGCCGGAAACTCTTTTGTTGTTGTAAAAGTCTGGAGTGAACGTGTTGTTGTTAAAAATTTGTTGCTGGTTGCGTCCGTTTGCTGACGACTGAGAAGTAATTGCATATGCAAAATCTCCGTTATTTCCTTGGCCTTGATTGTTAAATATCCGTTGTAGCTCATTCGGAGCGATTCCTTGACCTGTGACAACACCAAAAAACAGCAATTCGTGCCAAAAGACAACAAGCGGAAGATATACGCCATCTGATTTCTAAATTGATTATTTGACCATTAAAGTAAGGTTGGAATTTAAACTATTCGTGATTTTTTTGTTATTTTGATGAAAAATCGTGAAGTGAATTTCTATTGTTTTCAGAAAAAACGTTACCATTCCCTTCCGATGTTCCGTTCACCAAGGACGTGAATTCCTGTCTGTCGTTTCTGAATTGCATTTGTTGGGCCTGTGGATGTTGATGTTGCATAATCGGTTGCATCCGTATCGCTGTTTCCATCTCTTAACAGAACTACATCAGAAACTCTGATTAAGCGAATGAATCAAACACCTTCGCCGAAAACAAATTAAACGGTCTTGAATTATTTTTCGGTATTTAGTTTTTTGACGGAAGAAGTATGCATATTCATTGCCGGAATAACTGCGTAGGTAGATTGCGATGAAAAGACGATACGATTTTCACGAGAGCCAACTTGTTACATAAAATTCTGCAGTGGGGAAATTTTATCTGTAACATTTAGCGATTGGCTTAGTCAGTGATGAGACAACATCTTCGAAACCCCCTCGCATTGAATAATTGTTTTCAAGATGCAAACGTGATATCCGAGAATGTTCTGTATCAATCATGTATATAATTCACCTGACTTCAATTATGTCCCGGTGGCTACTCGGCTTTTATCCTTTAATCTTCATGGGAGAAAACATGAGACGAAATTTGTAAGGTACTTCGGAAACATCCAGAAAACACGACCGGATGGAATTAAATTTCACATTACGATTGCTGTTTACAATTTAGTTAGTGATTAGTTTCCCCGTATTCTTTGGTCACTCACGTTTCGCGGTCCATGCATTCAGAATACTCCTTTCACGAAAAGGTCATCGAAGTTGCGGAATAATATTTGTAATCCAGAGGTTAATCCAGCTAAAGCACGAATATGATTGAAGATTCTTTCGATTATTCCAAAAAAACATCAAGAAATGTGCACTTAGCATCCGGTCATAAAATGACGAAATATCAAGGGGAATCCGAATCAATATCTGCCGCGCAAAAAAATGATCAACTCCACTCGACGCTCACGAACATGATTTCCACAAGTGTGAACGTGTCACGAATTACCAGAAACAATAATTCGCGATATCAGAGTGATAATTAGTCCAGATGATGATCAATCCAAGCTGGTAAAGTGCGCCCGGAATTTTGCCCGAAACAGCAGCAGGTCGCACCGCAGCCGAGGTGATGATGAAGAGCTCTGCTCACCACTTTGCAGGGGCTTGAGTTCGACCAGCTCGTACCTACCTACCTCTGAATTTTTCCGCGGACGCGCAAATCAGAAAGTGAGCCAGTTGTTCACCTACTTGACAAAGAACAGATGATGCCAGCAGAATCTGATCGGATCCGAGCTCACTCTTACAGTACTAGCCGAGCAAGGATAATGAGCGTCTGAACGCATGTACTTGTATTTGCGATGTGACTCGGATATGTAGTGGATTTTGACCGACTGCCATACTAAATGCTCGATTCACATGCGTAAAGCTCGTTGCAGTTTGGTTGACTCAGTTTTGGAAGTGCATCGGAACCGAACGCGCACGATAACTTTCTCATGGACAACCCGACGTAGAACGCTCCAACAGAATTCGTACCAGGGTCACAATTGGACGAACGTTTCTTCAGGGTTGTTCTGATTTAAAATTTCTATCGGGCTCAGCACTTCGATTTATTTTCACGTGACAATTGAATTTGAAATGATTTTTCTAAGTTAGACTGAATAAATCAAGAATTAAAAATGCTTTATAAAACTGATTGGATTATTATTACATTTATCATTTACAAAAAATTTCTCGTCGCGATCTTAGATTATATCTAAAATAATCTTTAAATTACTTCAATAAATAATTCATTTTTTGTTTATTTAGTCATTTATTCATTATCAATTTTACAAAACAGACTTGTGGAATTTCGAAGTTCCTAAAGTCAACCAGCAGGTCGGAGTTCTTTTGGTTCCTGGAATTTGAACGAAACTCATCTGGTAGCACGTGAGTCGGACAGGGTTATCGGACAGATATTATGTTAAGAGGTTCTGTTTAGGAGGCCGATTGAATCAGATCCCGACACGATTTGATCCACCCAGATGAGTTGTGTATACGCATTTGTCAGCGAACCTTCACACGCTAATTGATGTGGCCTTGCAACAAAGCAACCGGGTTGGTGGTTTAGAAGATGTGTTCGAACAGGGCCTACCCACTCTTGCTTCATAGCCGGCCCATTGATGAGCCTGATCGAGATTCTGAACGTCGCTAGACAAATCGCGAACAAGCTGCAAGCGCGTTGACCTTTTGGATCATTTGGCAGATGTGAAGTGCGTCTCGCGTGAAAGTGGGTGAAGTCGGTAGAGATCCATCCATATTACTACAGTACTGTATACCGCTTACAAATCCTGAATATCGGAGCTCTCGTATGCAATCCAGTTTTAACAGGTTTAATTTGCGAGTGTTAGCGTTATTGATCCGGCGTTTTGATACGTATTATTAAATCAATATCTCATGATTTGTGGTGACAGATTTTCTTAAAAAATTATTTCTGGTTTAATTCTATTTACCGATTTTATTTTTATTAACATTTTATCCTTATCTTTTACGGTCTGCAACTGTTGTTTCCGCATGTAAACTTTGTAAACACTTTTTTTGCGCGATTTTTCTACCGAGTCGGGCAGGTTCGAGGATAGTTCTGTAGAACTGCGTAAAATGCCTGTGTAACGTATGTTTGGGGATGTTGTCTACATTCGAGTGAACACGTTCGATTTCTGCGCCATCTGGCGACATCCCCAGTGCCTACGGTAGTACGGACGATTTGTCGGAAGTTGTCACAGTCATGGTTGGCCTGATGCGGAAGTTCTCGGCGTTACAGCAAGGTTGCTGTTGAAGCAAACATATTCTAAGTTCTCAGATCGCCTTTCGTTTCGATGAGTTATTTTCGATGAATTTTGTGATGAATAGAGGCTTGAATTATTTTAATCATTTCTTCTCTATGCCGTCGCTTAGGGATTTCACTGAATTAATATCTAATAACCACCTGTACGTGGTGCACCTTGCATCATCTGAGACTTCAATAAACTTAGATTAATCATCGAAGCACCCTGTGTTTGTGAGCCTCCTTTGGCAGAAACCGCGCCTCCAACCTTCAACCCTTTTCCAGTTGCAGTGTTGGCTGAATTCGAGCTCGCCAAAGTTCCACCGGCATTCGTGATAACATCCGCCTTCTGCATATTTTGTGCTGTTCCTTCTACCGCACTTCCTTGTCCCGCGGCAGCCGCATCTCCCTGAGACTGCGCTTGCTGTTGCGCTGCAATTTCTTGATCTTGCTGTTCCTGGGTCAGCGCGCCACCTTGTTCATTCTGAACTCCCTGTTTCGAAGAGCCGGACTTCTTTCCCATAATCTGATTCGCAGTTTGTCCTTGTCCCGAAGCTTGCACCGCACCGCTCAGACCGACGTTCAGTCCAGCACCTTGACCTAGGTTCGTGGAGAGAACCCGGGAACCATCTTTGTTAACAATGGCCTTGGTGTCCTGAGCGGAAGTAACTTGACCTTGGTCCACACTTCCGGTTCCGGTTGCAGCACCGCCACCACCAAATTGGGATTGAGATTGCTGTTGGAACATGGAATTCTTCCCTAAGCCGCTGGTGAAGATGGATGGAAATCCTCCGAACATTCCTTGACCTTGAGAAGCGCCCAGCTTGGAGTTGGTTTTGCTGGTTTGTCCTTGGAACTGGCCTTGTGTTGCGACTTGGGATGCTCCGCTTAATTTGCAATTCAAGCCTTTGCAGCCTCCCAGACTTCCGCCGGTTTGAATGGTTCCTTCACCGGTGGTGTTGGTGTTGGAGTTTTGAGCGCTGCTGAGTTCCCCCTCATCTGCACTTCCGTCTCCCACCGCAGCACCTTGGCCCTGAGTTTGACCAGAAAACTGTGTCTGTTTTGATTTTTGCTGGCCGAATTGTTGTCCAAACGCCGGAAACGAGCCGAAATTCACTGAAAAAAAACGTGTACGGCAAACGTCAAAAAAAATGATTGACAGTTTTACTTGGTGCAAATTCAGCAAATGCGGAGTCCAGCACCAGGTATCCGAATAGAAATATAACGGTGGAAAATCTCATTTTGTGCCGTAGATAGTATTAAAATGTATAACACCACCAAAGATTCTGCGGATTAAATCCCTGAAAAAATGCAGGTGTGAAACGCAACAAACCAAGACAGCAGAAAAATTCTATGGGGAAAACACGGAAAGTCAGGTTGATGTTTGCTGTTTTGCCACGAACAAGTGACGAGAAAAGCAAATGGGAAGGGTCATATTGCAGAGAATATGGAAACCGGTCATTTTGCCCTCGAGGAATATTCGTCGGCTGGCCTTCGCAATGAACAACCTCATACATCCGCACTTCGCGGTACCTTGCATAACAACGTAAACAAAAGTGATACATACTTCTAACCGGTATCCGGAATTAATTTTCTTCAACCGGGGTTAAAATACATGTTTCCTCGCAATCGGCAGAACATGACCAGCTAACTTTTTAGAGACATTAGCGAATAAAATAAAACACCTTCCGGCGTTTCCAACGAGGAATCCTTCATGCACCCAAGCATGTCTAAGCAATTAAAACAACACGCAGGAAAAAGACGGAACTTTCGCAGCAGAACTCTGTTGATACGTCATTCTCAGGCGGATCTGGTTTTTCTCAACTAACCAGTTTTTAGCAGGTATGATTTTAGCAAAAGTTTTGAAGAGCAAAATTAATTCCGTCGTATTTTACTGTCCACTTCTTTTACATTTCACACGATTTATCCACAGGCATGAAGTTCAGATCTGCTGGTGATGTTTGTTTCTGGATAGCGTTATGCCTCCCTGGTTTATCGCCATTTGCGCGTATGTATAATTTCGATCAATTCTCTATAACAACCATGTGATGTTTATGTTTTTTTCAGATGGTCAGGATCTTTTCGGCTCGTTTCCCGGTTTCGGGTCACCCGCATCCGGTCAGAATAACGCATCACCGTTCGGCTCCTTCAATTTTGGAGGCTTCAATAACCCATCGCCTGCAGCGGCCTCCCCAGCAGCGGGATCATCACCGCCTGCACCCGGGGCTCAGGGGTCCAACCGATTCGGCGGAAATGGAATCGGTGCAGCTACAGGAGTACTGTCTTCGAACAGCGGCAAAAACGCCAAAACAGGCGGCTCGTCCGCGATTCAAGGAGGACTACAACATGGAAGTCAAACTGATTCTAAAACAAAAGGAGATGGGAGCAAAGAAGAGAATGTCCGTGTTCAACCCATGAGATTCGTTTTTGGAGGAGGATCATCTGGTGGTCCGAATGCAGGTTCATCATTCCCGCTTTTTGGAGGTTCCTTCGGTGGCGGAAATAGTCTATTCTCTCCCAACGTAGGCAAACCAGCAACTTTTTCCGCGCCTGCTGCTTCAGGCTCTCCTAGCCCGAGTAATACAAGGTCAAGTGCGCCATCACAATCCCCAGCACCGGCTGCTCCTGCTGCGCCGGCTCAAGGAGCCTTCCCGTTTGGGAATTCAAATCCATTTGGAAGCTTTGGTGGAGGTGGGAATATGTTTGGTAAGTGATTATGTTCACGATACGAGTGAAGCTTGATGCTTCAAAGCGTATGTTGTTAACAGGTAATAATAATAATTTTGGTGGTTTCAAAGGCTTTGGGAATGGGTGAAGTCGGGTGCGTGAAGTGAATTGCTTTCCAATCCTGCTTTAGCTAATGTCAGTGTTTTTTGTAGGTGCTGGCCGAGCTGCGGTCACCGGTACTCCTACCACTGTTTCTGATCGACCAAATACTTCAGTTGCGTCAGTTAGCACTGTTTCGCATTCGGCTTCTACCCGAGAATCTACGACGACCTCGAAGTCCACGACTAGACGAAGATAAAATATTCGCATTTCCGGCTTTTGCTAATTTGAATGAAATATGTAAAGACGTTTGTAAAAGATGCGATAAAATGCGGATGGTTGGATCTGGAGAACACTATGTGACAAGGCAAAGGTCACGGAATGCTGAAAGCGCATGACACGGCATGTGGACTCGAATTTTAGAACTGAACAACTTGGCATGGTTAACATCGACCCGTGGGCCGGCTGGAAATCAAACATATCGAATCTAAACGAAGATCAGATCGACATCCCTTTAAAAAACTTATTTCGAACAAAAGCATTCCGGTCGGTCAGAACTCCACCTGTCGATCATCGGCCTTCAGGAAGGGGGGGGGGGGGGCTTGTCGACCGATGCTCTTTGAATCTGTGTGAGTGAGTGATGCGGTTGTTGTCGTTTTTCGCATTTCTTTTTCTCCGGAGTCGGACTCGCGCAGGCTTCCACGATGAAACTGTACCTTTGCAACTGAATCTTTTTATTCTCTGGCTGGATCGGATACACTTCTCTGCCACAATGCTTAGTGGGAAAGTGTTGCTATCCCACATTGCTCCCAGACTTGGAAATGCCAGACGGATTTTAGTTAGGAAAGCCAATACCAAAGCGAATAAGAAAAAGGAGCAGTTGGAACCGGATTCTGCTACTAAATCGACTACCGAAACAGCGATACCACCGCCTGAAAATGTTGTTATTGGTCCCGGAAGCTCTCGTGCGCCAATCCACGAATATTACGAAGAATCGAAGCTGATGTATGGAGATTTGCTGGTGCCGAAGAAAGCTAAAGCGGAATTTGTCAGGAAGTACGACAAATTCGTAAATTCCAAAGACCAGCAGTCTATCGCGCAACAACAACATGAGTACGATGTCACCAACTATCTCTTATTTGGACCGAGGCTGAAAACTATTCCTGAAGAATTCCGACTCGGTAAGTTATCTTTAACTCTTTTGATCGACTTCCTGTTCGCATAGATGTTTTTAATCTGACAGGCAGAAAAGGATTGAGCCCGATGGATGTTGAGCAGATTGCGTTCAACGGAAATTTAAATGAATCCGTCAGAACTTCGGACATCTTGGACAACGCTTGGGAATACCCGTCAGATATCCCAACAATTTTGCCGAAATCTCCCGTGAGAAAATCCGAAGCCCCGAAAGCTGAAAACCCTAAGCAGGCTGTCACCAAAAAGTCAGTGAAGAAAGTTTCTGTAAAGAAGACCAAGGATAACCCTACGTTCAGAGATGAAGACATTGTCAAAGTTCCACTATTCTCAAAGCCCCCTCAAGACGACGTGGAACCCAAGAAATCTGCCCTTTCTAGTCAGAAAAGTCCACCCGTCATCCTTATCAAAACGGAGGGTGATCTAAAAGCTCTTGGACGAGCTCCGTTTTTAAATCCTATGCGGCCTGATTATTCGGATGACCCTAACAGTATATCCCCTCCAGTGAACCTGCTTTTCAAGATCTGTCCGGAAGAACTCACCACGTTGAACTTGCCACCGGAAAGATATCCTTCAGTCAGCGCGGTGTTGAACGCCACTCAGTCGCCAGAAAGTCGAGCTAGATTGGATGCGTGGAAGCAGAAAATGATCAACGAGCTTGGACAAGAAGGATTCGAGAAATATCAAGAAGGTGCGTTTAATCAGGAAAAAGTGTCCAACACCATTCTTTTTCAATTAGTCGATCATCTTTTTAGCTTTGTTCGCGGACGGGAAGTCGTTTCACACCGCAGTCGAGTCGGTTTTACGCGGTACGGATCCGAAAGATGTGGCAGTCCCGGAAAAAAATGCAGCTCAGTGGAGGAGTGTCAAAGACATCTTCAGAGAGATCCAGGATGTGATATGCGTCGAGGAGAAAGTCTGCCATCCATTTCTATGCTACAAAGGTATCACAGATGGTGTGATGTCGCTGGACGGTCAGCTGTGTTTGGTTGATTGGAAGACTTCCGGTTCGCGGAAAGATACGGCGGCATCGCTGTATGATAATCCAATCCAAATAGCAGCGTATATCGGTGCAGTCAATTTTGATGAAAAATTCGCGGCGCGAGGTTTGCAAATAGAATCCGGGGCAGTGGTTGTTGCCTACAACAGCGGAGAGCCCGCATCTGTCATTAGATTCGATCTGAGACTTATGAGGCCTTACTGGACGCAGTGGCTTCGGAGACTACAGCAATATTGGAGAATAGTCGCTATGGACAAAGCGATGCCGAAAAGAATATGACTGAAGTTTGTGATTTATTTTAGAACAATTTCGGTCGCCAATTTTGTAGGAAAAAACCGAGAAACTGTGATCTGCCGCGTATCACATATTAAGAAATAAAATTAAATGTTGGGCATTTTCTTCATCCCGCACCAAAGAAAAGTGGTAAGTTAAGAAAGTCATCTAACTGATAACTTGATTTGGGAGGCGCTCTTTCATTTTCCGCCCGTCGTGGAATGGGAGCAAAGGCAACCTGATGTTTGAGAGATTCGCCCAGCGGTTTCACGCAAGTTTCGAATACTTTCCGGAACGCTTCCCGTTTGAATTTCTCATTGGACACCTTCGCCCCAGGTTTGGGAAATAAAACTGAATCCAAATGCTCAAAGGGCCTGTTCTGCACCAGTTCCTCGCCTCCCGTGTACGAAAAGGCGCGGATGACCTCATCCGGAAATCGTGGTTTCAGGTTGGAGTACGTGGTCACTCCCAGGTTCAGCAGCATACTTTGATTGCTTTCAAGCTGGCCATGCTGTTTAATTCCACTGAGAACTGCCTGCATGAAGAAAAATGCGCCTTCCCGATTCATGGGGTTCTTTTCCATTTTCAATAATGGCACTATCACAAGTTGAGCAAGTTGGGTGAATCGGAGAGAGAGCGCGCTATCTTCCCATGAAAGCGCACTGAAGATGGTTATTAATAAACATTCAGAAAGCTTCGGGGTCTGCAGACAAATCATCCCCAATTTCGACACTTCATCCGTGTTTCCGTCAGCGGATTTCGTCCGCGACCTCGGTGCGTCATCATGCCCATCATCCATCATCTCCACATCATCTTCATTGCCTTCCGCTGTCTGCTTCATCGAGTCACAGAATATCCGCTGCAGAATAAGATTCCCGTAATCTTTGGTGAAACCCTGCCGAAGAGCGTCTTCCAATATTTCTTCTTGCTCATTTTTCTGCTCAGTGGTTTCTTTCCAGAGATTGGCGAGGATCCGAGCGACAATCGGGCAGAATTCTGACAAAATCGGAACAAGTGCCAGTTCGTACCGGTCATCCGGACAATGACGAATAAAATGAGCTAGCGTTTCCCGAATGATCGTTCGAATGCGGAAAAATGGGAGATTCACGGTCTTAATCCTGGTGATGATCGAAGTGTTCATCACAGTAGTCAAACCAGAAACATCGTAGAATGCATGCGAGAAACAACGTCCGGCAAAACCGATAACCCGACACGCATTCTCGAAATTACCCTGCAAAAATAAATCAGACTTGATAACGATTCTCATCAAATTTGATAATTCGTTTTCTAATAACCTATCAAACGTTTCATACCTGGATCCAATTTTGAATTCGACCGACTTCTTCCGGTATTCCTGATGTTTTAGCAAGGTCACCGAACAGCGGCTTCAAGATGCCCCGCTTATCTCCATCCGGCAATTCCAGAATACACAGACTGCTTTTCGATAACCTTCTGCTGACTGCGGGATCATACAGATTAATACAAACTGCCAGCAGACTGAAAGCGTTATCCAATAGAATCATCAAACTGGCATCGGTCAATTTGATGTTCATCACAGTTGCAGCAAAAATGGATGAGCAGAAGTAGAGCTGTTGTCGCCGCTCCGTATACACGGGAATGTCGAACGACTCTTTCAATGGCTTGTCCAATCCAAAAAAGGTGATGAAATCCTCTCCAGATTTCAAACATGCGGAAAATTCACCAGACTGCCAAAACGGAGAAACAGCGGTAAGAATTTCGGCGATCAAGCTGCTCTTTTTTGTGACGTCCTCGACGTGCTTCGTCAGAATAATGAGGCCTTCCAGAAGCGCACACCGATCTGTTACCGTAAACGCCGCATTTTGGGTGTTCAAACATTCAACCGTCATCCGCACGATTTCATCGTAACATTCAGCCAGTTGCAGAGGCAAGTTGCGACAAAGACTGGTCACCAAATTCTTTGTATGGAGATGGAGTTCTTCTGTCGGCTCATCGCGAGTTCCAGCGCTTTGCTTCATCAGCTGCAGGTTGAACGAATAAACAGATTTCAACATTGTTTTCTGCACTTCGCCGATTTTTTCCTCTCCATCCACTTCCGGTATAAAATTCATCGCAAGTTTGGAAACACAACTCAACCGAAGCGACAACATCCCCGAATTTTGACTGGATTTGTCGAATCCATCGAGATTGATCAGCCGTTCCAGAAATCCAAATGCCTGACCCCGAAAGCTCTTAATGAGTTCCGCGCGGGCGTTGACCATTCCCTCCATGCTCTGCTTGCAAGGGACACAGTTTGTCAGAAGGTACAAAACTGCAGACCACGGATCGTTCTTCATTTCACTTGCGTCCAACAGATATTTCAGCGACTCCAGACTGAATTCCAGTATTTCTTTGGGATAAAACTTTCGCATCTTCCGCAAGAACTCAACTGTTCGAGATCGGTGGGAAAGAAGAAACTCGCGAAATTCAGTCATCTGGTGCATGAAATCCATCTCCAAATACGGATTATTTTGATCCAATTCATGCAGTAAAAGCAAATTCAAGCAGGTTCGTAGCAGAGGCAGAACAAACGGTTTCACGATCGGGAGCTGTGAAAACACCTTGTGTCCAAATAAATGAGACCATCCAGTAACTGCAATACTCGCGATGACAGGGCTTTGATGGTTGATCAAATCCAACAACACAAGAAGATATTTCTGGAGCGGCGACTCGTTCCCAACTTTCACGAGTGCCCAATCAGGAACGCCCTCACACAAGCACAGTTGATATGAAATCCCAGCAAACACTTCACAAAACCGCTTGAGTACTTTGTACTGTTCTGGTGATACTGGACCGGAAGTGGAAACGGATGCAACAATCACAGAGAAATAAGCCGGTTTGCCGATCAGCTGCAGCAACAAAACTAGATCTTCCGATTTCGGATGCCGTCTCTCGACGATACTGCAGAGCAATTCAGCAATGTCAAGACGAAGCTGCTCACATTGCATCATCTGGAACAGAATTACATCAATCAGCTCTCCACCATTTTCCCATAGATGTTTCACTGGCGCGAATTCGGCAATCGTCGTGCAAGTCCGAATGAAATTTCTTGCAGCCGGGAGGAGTTCTTGCCGGGAGGATCGATTTAACGAACGAACAAGAAAAGGAATGAACTGCGACATCGAAGTTAAGAATGATTCCAATCTTTCTCGAACGACGTTGGATGGTCCTTCTTTGAACTGGAATGTATCTTCTGTCAGACGAAGAAAGACGATGCTGATGACATTCAGCTCCAGCGGTCCTTTTTCTGAGAATGTCTCAAGCTCCTGCATGATAACTGGCCATTCTTTCGCTGATTCATGTTTGACGATTTCCACGAGGACTTTCGCAATACTGTCTGCGACATCAGGTTTTCCAGCCGAGAACGACGTCAAACCGGTAGCGAAAGTTTTGACTGAGCGCTTCTGATCAAGCGATAATGTGCTCCAATTGGATTTAACAACTTCCCCCACAACTTGTAGAGCGAAATGAGCACAAGATGAATTCCAAAGCAGACTCTCGTTTCGCATAAACAATTCGGCGACTGCGATTTTCTGAACCGCCGAAGATCCGGATTTGAAGTTTTCCAAGAAAATATAAGCTTGTCTGCGTTCATCATTGCTGCTCGCCGGTGCGATGGTGATGGTCACGGCTCCCGTCAAACGATTGAGAAGATCTTCATCGGCGTGCATCGCATCAGTCTTTTTACAAATTATTCTGCAAAAAAGCCGCGAGATGCAAATTCAGCAGATGCAGAGGTTTAGAGATCTGGTTCGATGCTTACTTACCACTCGATGTTTTCGAATCTTCTTTCGTATATCTGTGAGAACTCCGGGCATAAATGAGCATATGATCTGATAAAGTTGTTGCGAACGAGATGACAAGATCTGTAATTCTGTTCTCCTGTTCTGAATCAAGACAGTCCACCCCCCCCCCCCCACACATCCCAGAAATAAGAGGATCGGTGAACGTGCCGTTAGGGTCTCACGAAGTCAGTTATGAGTACGATTTATGAGTTATGACTCATAAGTTATCCCGTTCTTATCGCAGATTAGAGGAGTTCGACAAGTGGTTTCTCTCTTTACCAAAACGAAAAAATGAAAAGAAGGAAAAGTTATTTGCTGCGTAAATAAATTCGGTGAGGAACCGATAATAACTATAAGAGACAGAACGAAACATACCGGTCATATGTTTATTCATCGTATAAAGAAACACAACTTTGGCAATATTAGATATTTCTCGATGGGTTTTGTCACCATTAGATTTAAGGAAAAAAAGGTCAACAAGTTCCAAACTCGCTCCGACATGTGTCTGACGGAACAGAGCAAGCATATTTGGACATCCGGCGGTTGAGGCTATTCATCGCATTCCCACCAGACCGGCCGCAATAAGCTTCTGTATGCGCGAAGCAACCTCAGGATTTTTCAGATGTCTAAAAACAAAGAGTTCTGAAAAAACAAAACATGGACTGCAAACCTCGGCCACTTACTCTCGGACAGCTTTCGGGTCGGACTGCATTTGCTCCAGGATCATCCGCATGCTGGGATCACCGATAATTGCCTGAATTTCTGGATCTTCCATAGCTTGACGACGAGCTGTTTCCGGGTCTCTGAGGTTTTCCATCATAGCGCGATTAAGCCCCTCCGTCGCTTCCTGATTTCCCGGGTCCAGCTGCAAAGCATGCTCGAAGGCCTGTTGGGCTTTGGAAGCTTGCTTCATGGCCATTAACAAGTTGCCCTTTCGCAAGTACGCTTTCACTAAAAAAACACATGATCATCTAAACGAGAATACTAACAGCAAAAACGAGAATACTAACCGAAGTTAGGGTCGAGCTTGATGGCTTCATCAACATCCTTTATTCCAAGTGGAAATTCAAGCAACTTCATGTAGCAGGCAGCGCGATTGCTGTAGAGTTTAGCGTCGCGTGGATTCCTCTTAATGGCCTCCCCATAAAACTTCATTGCTGCGGGATAATCGCCCTTCTTGAATGCTTCGTTTCCCTTATTTTTCTCCTCTTCAGCGATTTCAGGATTCTCGTAATTCTTCTTTTCCTCATCAGCGATGATTTTGTCAATCTGAACAAATTTGATTTAGGAAGAAGAAAAAAGCTGACAGTAAAATAAACAGTACCTCCTGGACTTTCTTGAGAACATCCGGTGCGCGATGCTCAGCTAAGGACTTCGCAAAGTAGTGTTTGGCATTCTTGTGGTCGCCCATTTTCATATACGCATTTCCAACACGAGCAAAAGCCCTAAGTTAGGCCAAGTTCATATCAGAATGGTGAAACAGGAGCAGCACCTTACTTGGCAATCAGCTGGAAGTCTGCTCGATTTTCCCGTCCTATTTCCACTGCCTTCAAGCAAAGGTCAATGCATTCCTGGTATTTTCCTTGTTCGAAATAAACGGCTAGAAATTCAAATATCGTCAAAAATTTGATTTCAGTCCTGAGACATGAACACACACCGGCTTGATTCGTCTGGTACACGATGTTGGTCGGATCGAATTCAACGGCCTTTTCATAATGCTTCAATGCTGCATCGAAATCTTTCTTCTTGTAAGCTTCATTTCCCAACTCCTTCTCATCCCACGCCTTCTGCTGGTCAGCGGTCAAGTTTGACGGACGATCTTTTCCGGTGGTAGCCTTCTTCGCGTCTTTCGAAGATGACTGAGACTGAGAAGTTGGTTGAGGAGGGGTGAAACCAGAAGGTGCTTGTGGAGGTTCATCGAAATCCATATCTTCTTCGCCAGGGCCACCACCTGCTCCGGGCATATTCAAGTCGATGCCGAGAATAACACTCAAAGCCGCAGATACCCGAGGATCGGATAGATGCTGCCTGAAAGAAGATATAAATCAGTATGAGCAAAAGAAATCGAAAAAACACCAACTCACATCATCGCACTGGGATTCGACTGCAAATTTGCCATTAAAGCTTTGAAATCAGGCTTATCGGCGAAATCACGAGTTCTCGGGTCCAGCCTCAACTTTTCCATCATTCCTGGGCCCGAAAAAGGGTTTGGAAATCCACCGGGACCAGATGGAAAACCTCCGCCGCCTCGCGAACCTCCTGCTAAGACAAATATTTTCGTATTGATGATCTTTCACGAAAATTCGTCCTGGCATAAAAAATAAAAATCCCCATACCGCTCTTCGCAGCACGACATTCGGCCAGGCCATCTTTCAGCTGCTGATTTCCTGGTTCATGTTTAAGGCCCTCCTCGTAAACCTGAATCGCGTCGTCATATTTCTTCAAGAAAGACAGTGCAGCACCTTTTCGAGAATAACCCTACAAACGGGATAGTTACACCAGGTGTTCAGGTCATGGCGGCCCTAAAAAGATATACCTTTGACCAGGTAGGTTTTAGTTCAACTGCGTTTTCGGCATCTTTCAGAGCATTATCATACTGTCCAGCTTTGGCATAAGCAGCGGAACGATTGCTGAATAATATCTCATTCTTTCCATCGATTCCGATGGCTTCGGTGTAGGCGGCAATGGCATCGTCCAGACGATTTTCCTGGAGCGCCAGATTGCCTTTGTCTTTTAGTGCAGAAACCTATTCATGGATCCAGGTTAAACACATCCAAGAAAGTCCGAATGGCAGCACCTTCATCACATACCTTCGAATCCATTTGTGCCGACGTCGAAATACCAATAAATCGGATCAGAAACCAGATGCTCCTGCAATTTTTATCGACAACCTGAAAGTAGTTCTTTGATTACCAAAGATCGAAAGGCCAGGCTAGTCGAATCAAACTGATGCGAAGCTGGTTTGAATAATGTTGAAAGATCAAGTTGATCGTTCGACCTCGACTTCTCCCGCAACTTTCAACAAACTTCATCCGCAGATGGTACAAATAACTAGCAAGTGTTCTCTACGGTGGTAATCAAGTCATGCCTACCTTTACTCCGGCTCCCGCGCTTGGAATATGGTCAAAGAAATTTCGATCTCGATAAAGCGGAAATGAGAAATAGCTGACTTCTGGAATTTTCGTAATGCCAACCCAGACCCCCTGAGTACCAACCAGCACGATCTCTCTGGCAATCTCTACTACGACCCACTTGTTCGTATTCAACAAATGAGAAGTCAGAAGGAAGGAGCAAACTCGCAATCGCAAACGCTGTCATGAACAACGGGCTATAGAATGAACCATTGCCGATCTCAAATAAGCGTGCTGCGCTTTAACAAGCCTGATATCGACCAGTCAATCGGCTAAATGAGTGAAAGTCAGAGGCAAGAAAACGATAGAGAACAGAGAGAACACAGTGAATGGTTTTTATGAATTATTTTCATGGAAGACGTTACCTGACCGGTATCTAAAAACTAAGCCGACAATTTTGAAGAGAATGAAATTCTGCACAAGTTGAACATTTGAAACTCCAGACAACTCAATAACAAATCCGATTTCCATCGACAAAACCAACCTGCACACAAAAAGTCATGGCAGTTTTATATGCTTCTGACTACTGGTGAAATATCCTGTCCCCCCTACAGAAACCACGGGTGTATACAGTATTTTGGCGAACAGAAAAAATTTCCTCACTCAATCTGGGATTTTCGAAGACATGAAAAAGCTTGAGAAATCACACATTCAGGGAAGTTTTATGTTATTGGGAGTTAGGAAAACAATCGTTTTCGGCGGAATCATTGTCTGACTTCCGTTAAAATTGCAGGAATTTTTCAAGAAAACGGATTATGTCAAGATATTTGACATGGCGGTCAATTAGGATGTGTAAGATTGCGGAGCTGGATTTCTAAACGAGCAAATACCAAATGTTGGCGTTTTTCGACGGAGTTAAACCAACAAGTTTGACTTATTCAGTGTGAATGACTTTCATCACAGCCATGAGCAAACCACCTGACTAGCTGCAAAATCTAATTAAAAAACTTTTTACGAAGGCGCCTCCGTAGATCGCTTATTTTCCTTTGGCCCTTGTCTGACTTGTCAAGGTTGTCGGTAACTAAGGTATCTGAGGAGAGAATCGGGAGGGTGGTCAAATACCGACAATAGCCGTAAGGCTTGATTTGTCGAGTACGCGTTTCTGTAGAAA
>JAQIWT010000584.1:0-17599 GCA_034696485.1 Isohypsibius dastychi
TTTGGGATTTTTTGGATGAACGAGTGATTTGTTGTCGATTTTAAACCGATCCTCACTGAACACCCGCGGGAAGGATAAGGATCGAGAGTTGCTTTGAACTATAATCTGAGCTTACTTTTCATTACCGAGGCTGAAGCATTAGAGCTCATGTCCAAAAAGAGATGAAACCGCTTTCGCTAAGAACCAGCCGGTGCCAGAAATAATAAATTTTTAAGAGCAATGGTGCCCCCAATTAATATGCTTGCAACACCATTGAAAACAATGGTGACCCGAGGCCGCGATGGTGCGGACAATGGTGCCCCGAGTTATTGAGTGGTGTCGATGGTGCCCCGAGCTCTTATCTTATTATTTTGTTGTTCATGGTTTTCAATCATTCCCATTCCATTTCCGTTTGGGACATTTCTTTTGTGAAGAGAAAAGTGGTTTATGACGTGCGTAAATTTACGTGATTTTTTCTTTCAGACCATTTGCGGGATCACAAATTCATTCATTCCAAAGAGAAGCCCTTCAAATGCCCAGGTAAAAGGCTGTTGTATTTGGTTTTGAAATTGAATTTGTTGGAGTTCTTGTAGACAAGTGGCGAATTGTCAGTGATAATCAATCTTATTATGATATCCATGAAGACCTGCCTGTTTATACTCATTATTTATTAATGATTTTGAATTTGCGTTTCTGCAGGATGTAACATTTTTACTTCCCACTTTTTTGCGCTGGTGGTTTTAATAATAATAATATTTTGATTTACTGTTTTATTATTTCTTACCGGATCTGACAACAGCTTCCGTTATTTTCATTTAATTCATAGTTTTATGATAGCCTAATGAAATATGTCTAATCATAACCTTACGCAAGTTAGGCTCTGGCTAAATTAGCAGTCTGGCTCAGTTTTGTTCTGTGTCCAACAAACCAAATGAAATATATTGACGGAATGTATTATTTTTCAGATTGCGGCAAAGGGTTTTGTCAAAGTCGTACCTTAGCCGTTCATCGAAATGTCCATAATCAAGACGCCACCTCCATCCCCTCAGATCCCCAACATCGTCTTCCACCGCCATGTTCCTTACTGAACGGGGCGCCAGTTCATGTCGCGACGCCTTCCAATCATCTTCACGGCTTCCCCCAATAAAAAACTCGTCGATTGATAATCTCAGCAAATCCCACCAGAAATGGCGTCAAGGAAGATTAACAAAAGTTTCTTTATGTTTTCCTCCAAAAATGCAATCTCTTTGTTTTTCTATTTCGAAGTATTTTCTTCCCTTTATTTGCCATACAGAATCATAAGACTGTCTGTCGGATTTTATCACCTTATCATGTCGTAGATTTATTTTAGGGATTAGATATTCAGAGTGTGCTAATAAAAGGTATATCCTTATGAGCGAGAACACTGCGGTGAAATTTTCAAAACACCTCCTACCACTGAAACTATGATACTTGGTCCATTCTCCTTCGCCAGTTTCCATTATTTTAACAAGCGCTGTGATACAAATGAAATCATTTGTGTACGCAAAAGTGGATTTACGCAAATCGTCGCAAAGTTGTCGCTTAGAATGTTATGGTGGAGCCGTGCCGTGTCGTCGTAATGTCGTTAAACGTCCAGGCCGAAACTGCTCCCTCTGTACATTCGAACTCCTCAATGTGGCTGCCTGCTTATCCTGCCAGTTTGGTGTTGAAGCGGAGAGAACACCCGCTTCAACGTAGAGCTGAGAAGCTGAGACACTGAGCGAAGGGAGAAGAATGCTACTTCGCTTCTGCATTTCAATCACCCTTGACATATCTCAATGAACCGATTGCAGTACTGTTGTATTTGCGAGCTGATTTGCATAATTTGGATTGGTTCCTCCGTTCGAGCTAATCAGTGATTTGTTATTTAGTAACTGAACTCTTTGGGAAACTTGCATCGTTGTACGCTAGAAGGCTTCGTAGTCTACATAATTATTCGTCAAAATGAAGCTCCACTAGGATGATTTGAAAAAGGAATGGATGGTAATAGCGAGGCTGGAATTGATAAGCCAAGAATATTAGAGCTAAGAATATTAGAGAATATTAGGTCTCCAGTGTTCTTGGATAAGCCTTACTTCATGATCGGCCTCACCTAATAATGCAGCCTCACCGCCCACAGTGATGCGCAATTTGCATTTTGTGGGACCCGATATAACTCGTCTAGCTGACAGCTACGTTCACTGTCCGTCAGACAAAGGTGTGGGATGATTGAATTGGTTCATTGACTGAAATGGAGTGGCGCTTCAGGAGCGCCGGTCGGCATCCTCAGTCTAAGAAATGAGTAAACTTGTTGCTAATAGACTTTGCGAGTCTAAACCTCTTTTGCTCAAGAATAATTGAACTCAAATATTGATGTTATAGATTCAGACGAGAAATAAAGGACGCCGCCGTGAATCGATTGAACATCGAGGAGCCAATCTCCCGTCTTGACCGGATGTCGAGTCAACAAAATTTGTTAGAAAAAGAATTAAGATCGGTACAGTACAGTGAATCACGGGCCGGGAAAAACTGATCAGGTAGTCGTCTCCCCTCGATGAGCCAAATAGCAAATATGGTCCACGCGTGTCGGTTAGAGAATGACGTCCAATAGGATTAGACCAACCAGGCGCGCCAGGGTCGGTTTTTGTAATGCGATTACATCTAAACCAACTACTGCCTCTTCATCAAGAACATTTGTCTTGAAAGACAACTGAAGAAAATATCGAAAAAGCCGAGAATTTTTGTGGAAATACTATAAGTCAGTCGGGATGTATCCCAATGCATAGAAATACCCTTCATAAAGGCTTTTTTTGGCCTTTATCTCGAGCCTTCAAAAAGGCTTTAGAAATGATTCGCAAATGGGGAAAAAAGCCTTCGTATGGCACGTTTGAAGGCTTTATTTTTATTCGTTTTCACTGGGCTTAAAAAGGCTGCGTTTTCACAGGTGCCCTTTTTTAGCCCTCGAAATAGCAGGCCCTTTCAAAAGCTCTTCGAATTCGAGGCCCTTAATTTTGAGGGGTATTTGCTGCGAATTTTCGTTGCCGATATTTATTCTGTTGCTCGTTTCTTTAAAATTTATTGACAGTATTGCGAATTACGATCAATTACACTTCATTTTTTTGTATCTTCAATTATTTGGCGGCCCTGGTCGAATTCGATAATTTGTCCGAAATTCTGCAGCATATCTACAGCATAAATGATCATGAACCATGACTGAAATGGAACAATAAGATATTCGAGATGTCGTAAAAATCCGCAAGATACGGACAGTGATCTGGAATGGCTCAACCAGGAAAAAAGCAAACAAATAAGCATAAGTCGAATGGAACCAGAAAATTCATCGTTGTAAACTCGGACTTGCTCCAGCTAGAATAAAACTGAGAAAAGAATCGCAAGCAATACTTCATGATTTTTGGCCCATGATCGCGCTCCTCCAACGAAACTTAAGTTAATGAGGGAAGACGAAACGAAAAATACTAAGGAGAGTGACCAAATGGGAGGGAACTGGAACGGAGACCGTGTGCAATAAGAACTAGTTTTTGTGGTGCCTTCAAACCCCCTTCGAATTCGAGGGCTTCGTCGGTTTGAAGCCTTCATGTTCCCTTCGAAGTAAAGGGCAGCGAAAAGAAAGGCAAAATGAGGTGCCTTCAAACCGACCTCAGATTCGTAGGCACTACAATGTCCCCTCGATTTCGAAGCCATTCGAAAACAACCCCTATTTGAAGGCATGAAAGGCTTTTTGCAGCCATTATAGAGGCTTCGAGCCTTTATTTCGTCAAAAACTTTATGCATTGGGATGTGATGTGACATACCGTACAGTATGTGATCGAATGAACAATTACGTGGGCTCCCAAGGCTGAGATGAAGTATTTGCTTCTTCTTGGAAAAAGTCTTCCTCCCAAATTCGATTCACGCATTTCTTGCATTCCCTGACTCGACGGGAGATTGAAATTCCTCGCATTAATTTGGTCTCCATCATCGTTTGTTTTTCTTGTTAACAAGCCGGTTGAAGGATAAAATTGTAACAAAGAGGAAAAATAATTAAGAAAGCTGTTAAATGCGGAATAAAGCCGCGCTATTTCGGATAATTATCATCTAGATCAGATAACGAGTAGCGTGATAATTTTTATCTCATGTGCGCTTCTTGATCAAGAGAGGGATGATATCTTTTGTCTTGAGATGTTTTGGGGATCATTCTGATTAGGGAAGATGAGGATTGTAATATGAGATAGAAATGCTTCTCTTCTGGAAGCAACAATTAAATGCTACTTTGATTTTGCACGTGGGGTGTTTATCATTTGATAAGCTCGTTCGAGACGCGATAATTTTGCCACCCAGAATGTGGGAATCAGTATCTTGTTGAAAATAGTGATGATATATTTTAGTGTTCAGTTTCTTATAAAGACATTTGACTTGATTGAATATTTTACACATAAACATTCATTGGATTTTTGTTTCACAATAATGCTGCTGAAAATTCTTGGTGGAACTATCAGTTACTGATAGTTTTTTGTTTCTTGTTTACGAGAGATGTGAATCCTCAGCGCCGCCATTTTAAAAACCAGTTTAGTGGGTGTGGTCGAGTTATTACGCACTAGATAGGATGGCATCTTGTCCAGATGTGTGATTTTACTTATGTACGGTGTTAAGGGCCATTAAAGGAAAACAAGAGAATTCCGTAGTGGAACATTATTTTCCGAAGCCTCATTTAATTTCTTATCAGACCATAACAGGCAATAACATACTCCTTTGGATTTGGAAAACATCGTAGAATTCAGCATTCTTTGATAATTCTCCTCTCCCTCCCATTTTTGATTTGACGATTTATTGGAGTAAATCTGGTACGATCGATAGATACTGCCACGCTGATCTGCACTTGTTGAACATAAATTAGTCCACTTTTGACATGAAGGGCACACGATCAAAGGGATCTGGCTCAGCGAGAGAAATTTGAGATCCAAAAGTGTGGATTTGTGGTATTCGTCTTATTATAAACGATTGCAATTTACTGCGTTTTCGACATTTCGGCTCGTGCACCAATTAAAAAGGCTGCTGTTCGAAATATGCAGTTTTCGATAAAATATCAGTTGAAGTAGAACTTGTTCGAGACCATTTGCGAACCATATTATTTAGTCCGAATTTGTGAGACATTCGCATGAGTTTTCAGTTCTTTCTTCTAGCCGTATCAAAATTCGTTTCTGCTTCGTTGCCGACCAAAAAAGATCGCTCTCTAGCGATACTGAAAATAGCATTTTAGAGCATACTTCTATAATTGTTTTCGTTTGAGGTGTTTTGAGAAAACGTTTGACGGAGCTGGTTTTGTTACAGTTTTGTTTGGAGCTGGTGCAGTACCGTAGTATCTTTTTTCGTTTCTCGATCCGCCATTTTGATCTGCGGAAGAAGTAGGTCATCCTCGCTGAAAAGCACGGTAGTTAAACTTTTAAGAACTCGGAACCACATGGAGCAGATTGGAAGCGACAGAAGTCCGATTGTATTACTCCACCGAAAACCTGTGGTTCGTAAATGATGATGGTGGGAGCTTGACGAACAACCATTTCAGATAACACCAGGTTCCTTCTTATCAACCCAGCTGCATAATACTGAAACTCACCACTGTTCAAATAAACGTTTTAAGATTAAGTGTCACAAAGTGGCTCGAACAAAGTTGTTCGAAAGGAAAGAAGCTGACTTGATCGAACAAAGCCGCCATTTTGGATAGTTTGAACATCGAGAGGATTGATCGATTAAAGTTGACTCGTTCGCGTCATCGTGAAGGATGATGACATTTGAGTATATTTGAAGGGAAGTTATGACTTGTTAAAGAAGGAAGCCATAATCTGAAAGGAGAGGTGATATCCTAACAGGTTTTTGTTGATTTACCGATTTACGGTTTGACTTTATCAAACCTGCAGCTGTGTCAACAGCATATGAGCCGCGTTCGACTTTTCAAATTACCAAATTACTTGTTTACTTTTCTTGCCATAATTGTCCACAATCAAGACGCCACCTCCATCTCCTCAAATCCCCAACATCGCCTTCCTCCGCCATGTTTCCCATTAAACAGGGTGCCAATCCATGGCGCGAGGTCCTCCAGTCGTCTCCACATTTTCCCCAAATAAAAAAGTCGATTGGTTTATCATCTCAGCTAATCCAACCGTAAATGGCGTCAACGAAGATTAAGACAACTAATTTCTACAATATCAGTTTGATCTCAGTCCGACGAAAACTACAATCTCCTTGTTTTCTGTTTCGAAGTGTTTTCCTCCCTTTATTTGCCATACAGAATCATTCCGGCGGAAGTTGATTCGGTCTTTGTGAAACTTCTGTTTTTATTTGAGATCGATTTCCTGATAAGATTGCCAAATTTTATCACCTTATCAAGTTTGGGCTTTGTTTTTGGGATTAGGAGCGGATATACCGAGTGTGATCAAACAAAAAGGTCAGAGTGATATGTTGACATAGTCCGGCTATCGGGGCTTACCAAGTTAGCTTAATATCCTCCTGGGCGAGAACACTGTGGTGATTTTTCCGCCATACACCTCTGTTTTTCAATGGACCCCCTGCCGCAGAAACTCCTCACCCATTTTATTTTGTTTTGACAAACGCTGTGACTCAAATAAAACCAATGGTTTCCTGCGAAACGAGATTCGTCGCAAAGTTGTCGCAAAGTCGCAATTCGTCGCAAAGTTGTCGTCTAGAGAATGCATCGGAGGCGGTACCGCGATTCAAAATCCTGGCCCAAACTGGTCTCTCTGTACTGTACATTCGACTACTTCAAGATGGCCGCTCATTCTGCCACTTTGGCAATCGAGCAGCACAAACAACCGCTTCACTAGCTGGGGGAAGCATCTAGTTGGCGTCGGACTCGGAGCGGTGTGCTTTCCGCTTCTACACGTCATTTGCCTGTTACATGCATCGTGATCAACAATGCACCGATGGCATTGTCGCGCTTTGGATGTGATTGAAACGGTGCAAACCTGGGTGACCAAAACCTGCATTCGATGATCAGTTTTCCGCAGAAATTGTGATTTTGCTGGTTTTCTGCATGTTGAATGTTGAAAATTAGTTGCAATGTTGTTCATGCCGAGGTGCGGGATGGTTGAACTAGATCATGGTTCATTGACTGAAATGGAGTGGCGCTTCAGGAGTGCCAGTCGGCATTCTCAATCTAACAAATGAGTGAGCTTGTCGCTAATAGACTTAGCAAGTCTAAACCTCTTTTGCTCAAGTATAATTGAATTGAACTCAAATATTGATGTTGGATTCAAACGGGAAATAAAGGACGCCGCCGTGAATCGATTGTTCGTCAAGGAGCCAATCTCCCGTCTTGACCGGATGTCGAGTCAACAAAGTTTTGTTAGTAAAAGAATCAAGATCGATACAGTGAATAACGAGTTGGAAAAACTGGTCAGGTAGTCGTCTTCCCTCGATGAGCCAAACAGCAAATATTCTCCACGCGCGTCGGTAAATGAAATGACGTCCAATCGGATTAGAACTCACCAAGGCGCGTCGAAGTCTGTTACTGTAACGCGATCCCAATTAAACCATAGTGGGACTATGATTAAACCCACTACTGTATCTTCATCCAAAATATGGCCAGCAATTCTTTTTTGAGAAAGTCTCGAAAACTACGAACTGTGACACGGGATACGAATAGTACGACGTGACCTATGTGACCTAGTCATCCTCAACATAATCACTTTAGCTCCTGAGACTGAGGCAGAAGAAAAACGAACATAAATCTTAAACATCCAGTTTAATCAAAGTATGCTCTTGGTAATGAGATGGTTTCCTGCAAAAGCGTTCGATTTGCGCATTTCTAGTGAGTTTGATTCCCATCATCATGACAGAACGGTCACCAAACCAAACATTTAGTAACCTGGTAAACGGGAAATAATGCTCGATTTTGATTTTTATACTTTTGATGATTCATTACAAGATCAGATAACATGGCCCGTGATAATTTATATCTCATGTGCGCTTCTCGATCAAGAGAGGAATGATATCTTTTTTCTTGAGATGTTTTGGTGATCATTCTGATTAGAAAAGATGGGGATTGTAATTTGAGATAGAAACGCTTCTGTTCTGGAAGCGACAGTTAAATAATGCTACTTTGATTTTCCACGTGGGGTGTTCATATCATTTAATAATCTCTGTGTGGATGCGATAATTTCGCCACCCATGAACTGGGAATCGCTATTTTCTGGAACACATTTTTTCTGCTGCTAAATCTCAGTCGGCATTATAGGAGCTGGAGTTTTTAATATCGATGCGACAAAAGATGCGAATTTTCAAAATCACAGTAAACTGAGAGAAGTGAAAAGCGATTTTGCAGATTGCGGTGAAACCATTCCGTCGTGGATATGATACTGTTACTCTTGTGCATGTGCTCTTTATGGTCGACCAGGTTAAAGGTCGCTTTTTTACGATGCAGAAAATAATTTCTGGACATCAAAGCGTTTACCACTGTTCATGTTGAGAGAAATGATGGAATTTCTGAGGGAGCTGGTACCACAAGCATTCTAAAATTTATGGATTCAGAACCATAACAAGTAGACTGGAAGCGACAGAAGTACGATTGTATTTCTCCACCGAAAAATCTGTTGGCCATAAAATGACGATGGAGGGAGCTTGACAAACAACCATTTCAGATACCTAAACCTAAAACGAAGTTCCCTCTTATCAGAATCCATCAACCCCAGCTGTTAAAGTACCACTGTTCAAATAAACATTTTAAAGCTCAAAGAGTCACAAAGTGGCTCAAACAAAGATGATTGAAAGAAAGAAGCTGACAAGGCCGCCATTTTGGATAGTTTGAACAACGAGGTAAAGATGGACAATAGTTAGTTCGTAGTTTTTAGTCCGACTATTTAGTTCAAGTTTCGTGCTAAACTCCCAGGAATAGTCAGTCGCGAAAACTAAACTACTGATTTTAGTTTAGTTGTAAAATAGTTTTTAGTTCACGGAAAACTATTTATTTTTTATTTATTTTTAGATAACTATCTGTTCATTTTTAGCGAAGCGATATTTTCGCACAAGTTATCGTTTTCTTGTTTGTTACAACTTCTAACTGTTGCAAATGGCAGAAAACTTTGATGGCTTTTTTTTTGTGATCGTTGTTGGTGAAATAGTCTCGTGTTTTCAGTGTCTAGTATATAATAATTATTTTTTTTATTTCGAACTATAGTTCGTGTTTTGAAACTAAACTAAACTACAGAAATTAGTTAGACCATGAAACTAAACTCTCGAATTTAGTTGATCGATAGTCGAGTTTCATAGTTTCGACTATAGTTTGTCCATCTTTACAACGAGGAAGATTGATCGATTATAGTTGACTCGTTCGCGTCATCATCAGCCAAGTCATTTGACTTTAAGAAGGATGATGCCACTTGAGTATATTTGAAGGGAAGTTATGACTTACGGTAGATGGAAGCCATAATTGAGAGAGGAGGTGATATCCTAACACGCTTTTGTGGACTGACCGTTTTATGCTTTAAACTCCATCAAATATGCAGCTGTGTCAGCAGCGAGCCGCGTAAGAATTTTCTTGTCAGAATCGTCGTACAATCTCATCTGACCTCGGTCCACTGATTCGCAGAGTTTGCGCAAACACTTCTTTTGTTTCGTTATTTGTTCCTTATTTCGGAATAAAGTTCACGAACAAACTGCGAAGACATGACTCCACCCGTGTGTTCAATATTTGTATCAAGAAGAAGAGAAAAGTCGTTGAGATTGCAAAAATTAAATTGATTCCTTGTTGTGAACAAAACTTTCGTCACCAAAATCTATTTCTCGAGAAAACAAACTTCGGTCAATTATGGATTCAGCTCTGAATCAATGGGACAGGAGATTTGACTGTAGCTTGTGTCCGCATGAAGGTCTCTCATGTGATTCTGCATTTAACGCAAGTTCTGAACGATACAAAAATTCAGCTATAAGACGATCGTTTTACGTTGTGATGATGAGCAGTGGCGAGATCGAAAAGAAACAAGAAACTGGACAAACACTGTGCAGAACAGGCCAGCTACGAGAAAATTATGCTTTCCTAAAGGAGTATAACTTGCATACCAATGCAAGTGAAATGCCGGTTAGAAAGAGTGGATTAAGCTTTTTGATGCAATCAAGAATTCGCAAGCTTCCCATCGACATCAGGCAGAGCTGCTGCAATGGCTGCAAGAACAGATATGAAAAACTGTCTTCTCTGAAGACGGACATGACTTACCCCTCGCGTAGTGGCAGGACCTATGGCATTTATAAGATTCACCAGGCAAATGGAAAGTACCTATTGTATTCCATCCCTCCAAGTCAGCTCTGTCCCGAGATATATCGAACGTTGTTCCACCATGTCCATAGTGCAGTTTTGCGTCGTTGAGCAGACACAGCTCTCGTTTCTGATCATATTCGAGGTGCCGTATAACTCTCCCGGAATCCAGATTGAAATAGACACCTACATGGTCAAAGCAGGAATCAACAGTAGTATGGTTCGACAGCCGGACGATGCGAAACTTTGAGTTTAACAAAATGTTAAAAGAAGTACTTTTTTTAACACCATGATTAAGGTACAAGTACGGTTGATACCATTTCAAAAACGTTGATCAAGGATTCGAACGTACCTCCATAAACTGCAAAACCAGCGCCGTCTGTGTTCAGTTTTAGCCATTTCACTGCAGGTACCTCAGTTTTGATACTAACCATGGTGCAGTCCCTTGGGTCAAACCGGGACAGAGACCGATTTTGATACATGACATAGACGAAACCAGAAGTGATGCTGACTGCTGCATCGCCAAAACCGTCGTTTAAGATCGTGTCAAATTTCTCTGCAGTTGTCATGTTCAGACATTCAATGTGATAGCCGTCCGACTTTTTTGAAACTGCGCATAGCCTACCACCGAGCACGGCTCCTGAAAAATAATGCTTTTAAGTTGCTTTCTAATGCGTGAAGACTGTTTGTAGGTCTACCTAAGAGCAAACAAACATCAGCTGAGCAGTCCAAAATAGGTTTCCAACAGTACAGAGAGATATCCAGCCTGAAAAGTCGGTGAAACTTTTCATACCTGTCCTTGCGGAATGCCCGGAATGGTACAAGTATGTAGAAAGAACCATCGTCACTCTCGGCCACCAGTACTCCCCACGTGCTTAAAAACGGCTTCTCAAAGTCTGGAAGTGTCGGGAGGAGTTTCAATTTCCTTGTTTCCACATCAAAAATGGTCAAAGTGGACAAGTCACAGTCTTCAAAAAGGAATCCTCCGGTGATACCTTGAAACAGACTATCGTCATCTCTCTCGTAGAATAAAGAGAAACCAGTAAATTACCTGTGTTTCTTGATCCAATTTTCACAGGGCCTGCATTGATGACCTTTCCAGCTCTGACTGCGCTCAAATGAGCTTGCAGCGAACCGTTGAGCAAATATATCTGGTCGTCCTTGATTTGATCACATCTGATTCTTAAGAGCAATGCATGAACATGTTGCTCCCGGTTGGAATCCACTGAGATCCAGCGGTCCACTGCTCGCAGTGTTTCGATTTCAGGACCCCAATTGACGTTATCGCTTTCAAGAAATTCCACCACCTTAACAAAAATTTGTAGAATGATTTCAATGATTGACCACAAGTAACTCACCATACTGAGAGGGAGATGATTCAGACATTCCATCGAGCCGAACACATCATGGACCCCTTCGAATACTCTTCGCTTGTAAATTGGAATCAACGGTTGCAGCTTGTTGTGCTGATCGACACAGCTCAAGACTCGGTAGCAGCTGACATGGTCAAGTTTCTCGGCGTTTTCCGTCAAGAATTCCAAAGCCACATCGGTGAGAAACTCGATGTCTAGAAAATCGGCGGCGGTGTAAATTGACAGGACATTCGACTCATTCAGCTTAATTTTGCCGGTGTAAACAAAATCCACGATTCTTCAACGAAATATAGTTCTGTAATCATCGAACTGCAGTGAATGACAAAAGAGTGAGATAGTGACTCACAGAACCAGGATGTCGTGGGGGATATTCTCAAAGTTGAGTCTAGACCCGCACTTGAAACTGGAGAAAATTCTGGTTTTGATGACCGAACTGAATGCGCACAAGAGCTGAGAGCTGCAGATGATTCCAGAAATACATCCTCTTCCCCGAATTTCGACATCACCGAACAATCCAGACTTGTGGAACTCATGTAACTTCGTGAGGAGACTTTCGGAATGACGGGTGTTACTAAATACAAATTGACCCTCCTTCGCCGAGAACGACAGCAGAGCGTAATCAAAAGGTCCCTCCCAATTGGTTGCGGACTCAAGGCCTTCCGTTCCGTTTGACTCTGCGACTTCGCAACTGCGAGTAGCGGTTTCTCTTTCTGAACTTTCCAGTTTTTGCAGCAAGGTCTCCACTTTTCTGAAATCAGGGAGAAGCGGGAATATATTGAAAGGCAAGCAATATGATTCGAAATTCAAATCTAGACCAACATGTACAAAAAAGTGTCAGTCAGTTCACATTTGCTGTTCTTAAATACCTCTTCTCCGCTTCAAGCAAATATTCCGTTTTTATTTTCTCATCCAGAGCTTTCTGCAGAAGGCCCGTAGTCGTGGTAATCCTACCATGTGATGAACAGAAGTCGCGTGAAAACTCTTTTGCAATGGAGCCGTCTCCTGATTGGTCCAAGATCTGTAATTGGAGAAATATTTGTGACTTGGTTTTCTTTTGTACTACTAGAACTTGTTGAGAAAGTACAAAGTTCGGTGCAATATAATCACGGAACATAATAAGGAGCATCCTATGTGAAGAACTGCGTAAATATTCATTTCAGTAAAAGTCGTTTTCGAGATTTCCTGTGTTCCCAACTGGTTTACGATCACCAGTATCCCTTTCGACTGGCGTTCCAGTCCGACAAAAAAACAAAACAGGTCGATACAGGTCGTTACAGGTCAAAACTTCACAAGCAAGGCAATTTTCAAGTGCAGCGATACAGATTCGAACATATTTAATTTCAGTTGGGTGGTCCTTCGAAATCTCTCTCGCCAAAACTACGAACTTCATCATACAGTAATTATTACTTACCTGTACATTGTCATGAGATTGCTCTTGTTCCAGCGGCGTTTCCAGATTAATCCCTGGCATGGTTATCTGCTTGATACTCTCGTCGATGTTCGATTGCTGTTTTCCCAATTTCCAATAAGCCCCATTTTCAAAGAAGTCGATCAGACAACCTACTGATAATGCTGATGAAATCGGATGATTTGGATCCTGATCCATTCCGATGCAGTGCAAATTTCTCGAGAAATTTATTTTCCTCAACGAGTGATTAACTGACACGAAACTGCTATCTCACATCCAAAAAAAACTGACAAAGCAGACGGAGCAGCTCTCTCTCCTCTATAGAGCAAAAGGCAGCGTTCATTTAGCCTACCTCCCTGACCGGGGGAGGGGGGGGGAGGAAAACGCTTTCCGAGTTTTTTGAACAAAATTATGATTCAAACGGGTTTTGGATGATACAAGGCTGAGCAAAGTCTCTGAAAGAGCACTGAAGTGGCAGATTGGATTTATTTTGCTGTGATCACCCGTCAGTTTTCTCGATCCCGGACTTCTGAAGTTGCGCCACAATTAAATTCCCGTTTTTATCCTGAGTGGACCATAGTAAAAATAAATGTTCGAAATTGCGTTTGGGTTGTTTATAGGGGAAAGGACACAACATCGTGAGCGCGAGCGAGAGCAACGGAAGTCTGACGTCACGAGAAAGAGCAGGAGAGGAACTCTTTTCCGGTTTACCTAATGTCGTTCAGTGTTTTGGAGAGAATCCCCAGTGTTTTGCAACGGTTGATTTCAATTTACAAGCGAATCATTCTACATATTATTCTTAGGGTGGTGGAATTTTTTGAAAGCGATAACGTCAACTGGGGTCCCGAAATCGAAACACTGCGAGCAGCGGACCGCTGGGTTTCAGTCGAATAGTTAAATTCACGTGTCTTCTGGGAACAAATCTGTGATCCGGAAAAATTTTCTGCACTGCTCTCAACTCATTCTCAAAAGCCCATTCTGTCTTGACACAACGACCCATTTCTCCCATTCAGAACAAACACCAGATGCCAAAACGCAGCACTTCGAATCCGCAGTTGGACGACCCACCAGTCACCAAAAAGTCCAAAAAAGAGTCACGCAAAAAGAAACCAGTCCAGCCTCTCGATTTCCCAAAGAACGTCTCTTATATCAGCTGGAAATACTCTGACGGTGATGGTGATGGTGATGGGGCAACCCCTTCTTATGTCGAAAAAAAAACTTGTCGTCACAGACAATTCAGAAAAGCCCACCTGGCCGAAAGTTCTTTCTGAATTCCGAAAAAGCAAAAGACAAGGCCACGATATTCTGCTGGAAACATCGGATCACATCAAAGTACCTGCTCATATTTTAATTCTGAGATCCCGCGTAGCCTTCTTTCAAGAGCTCCTCGCGCCAACCCCATATTCAAGGTGATCTCAACTCAATCCGCCATTTTGAATAAATGTCCGTCTTTTGCAGAGTATTCCCAGCCTCACCCCTTCCCATTAATCTCCAGTTGGATTGGATAAAAGAATGCACATTGAGTGAAGTGCTGGATTTCATTTATTATGCCAGAACACCCACGCATTTTTCCAGTTCGGAACTTGCAGATATTTTCTCAGCTGCTCTTCATATGAAATGGAAAGAGCTGGAGATTCCGTGTTATAATGAATTCCAGGAACGTCTGTCACCAGTGAACTGTGTGACCTGGCTGGAATGGGGTGTTGTCAACAAACATGAGCTGGTTCGACAGCGTGCTGCGAACTACACGGTGTGTCATTTGGAAGCTGTGCAGAGGGAAAGTGCGGAGGAGATGAACAGACTGTCGTTGGAAGCTCATTTTGCCATTTATAAAAACTGCTCTACGTCTCCGCCAAATAGTTCAATCCACTTCTGCCTGTTTACTCAGTCATTCGATAGGGCGCAGAGGCTTGAACTTTTTGGCGGAGACGTATTTGACTCTTTGTACGTTCCCTTGTACTTTTACCTTTTTGGAGTTTCTTTTTGCGTTTCACTAACTGTTAAACTTCTCGTTTCTCAATCTTATATCCTCTTCGCCTGTAGAGGCTAGAGGGCGGTTTGAGCTCATCAAAAGAATCTGCCATCTGTACTGAACATAAAGACTGAAAAACGATACGACGCATTCAACTGCGCGTGAACGTTCCGGTTTGAAAATAACAACAGATTGCTGGCTTGAGAACTTGGACAGGCCGCGTGACTGACCCGACCACGTGACAACGGGCGGGGTTCACGTAACACAGGTCTGATTGGCTGAAAACTTCTATTAGAGCCAACTCAGACCAAGACTTGGTAGACCCGAGTGATATCGACTCTACACGTACTGAAGGTATTGATTCCGCGCAATGCAACCTGACAAACAGATGTTACGAACGCGTTAATTTAAAAAAATAACCGAAAAGTGCAAACACTAGCTTTTTTTGCACAAAAAGTTGTCTCGCTAATCACTAGATTGCGGGCGCTGGAGCGGACAAATAACAGAAGAACGGAAAAAAACAGTCCATGCGTTGGGCAGAGGAGCTTACTTACACAAACTGACGGGGCCCACGGCGTGGAAATTTTACGACTTAGAAGTTCGCACTTGTACGGCTTCAAGACTCGAAGTCCGAGTTACACAGTTTTAACGCCGTTAGCCCCGTCGTTACATTGCGTCACATTGCGGATGAAGAAGACAAAGTTTCTGACATAGCGTCTCTGTCATTTCATCTTGGAGAGACCTGTCCATGTTTTCATATGCCAGGTCAATCAGGCCACAACCCTCTCGAAACCCGGGCAGCCTAGCCACTTGTTTTTGAATCGGACTGAAGACCGCAAAATGATAAGTTTTTACGAATTTGATTTCTGCCGTTCCGTTGTATGCCGTGCAGGTCTGCCCACTGATGTCGTAGTCAACAATCTGACATTCATTCGTACACAGTTCCATGCACACGTTCATATCCGAAGCGTCTTCTTGCCAGAGACGGTTTCGGTTGCTTGCTATAATGCGTACTTCATGCAGAAGAGTTGAGTTGAAGAACGTCGTGTTAGTTGTCCAAGGATATGTATCGATTTCAAGTGAAGGGTCGCTGACTGGGGTCTGATGCGATTGGGTGGAGGGCAGCGGTTTTCAGAATCAGAACATTCTTCGCACATTCCACCTGCAAAAAGAGTACTCAATCACGATCAATCGAAGGTGAAATGCTTTGTTTCAGTAAATCAAGACTTCAGCTGAGTCTGTTTACCCAGCGACCACGCAGCCTTGATTGAATAGATCCGAAAATCTTTACCACACTTTATCGCGAGAATAGAGTATACCACTCCAGAAAAACAACAGTGGTCATTACAATGAACGGCAACACACTATAGTGTAATTGTTACATTTGATTAAAATACGTTGGAGTACTCAGAAGGTAAACGCAGTATCTGTTTGACGTGGATTACAGTTTGCCTATTACAATTCATCTAATCTTGGAAAAAGGTGCTTCTAGCTAGAAGAAGGTCAACTGAGAAAAGAAAGAAAAAGACTCACCAGTTGCTCCATAGACAACAATTACAAATGAAGCGGCCGACGCTAAATGACCAATCATCGTTGCGTAGATGAAGTAACTAGGAATGGTTTTCATCAACAAAATGGCCTCTGTTTGTTTGAATAGGTTGTGTGCTTTCTGAATTGAATGCGCTTCTGTCGAGATTTCTCGAAATCACACTACGGTATCTTGATTAAAACTGCGCACAAAGGTTCATGAGCGCACCATTGTATTTGCCCAGCTAACGTCAAACCCACCTTTCCCCGTTCTCTGGCGTAAGCGTGTCCATATCTAATCAAACTGGAACGAAAACAGAAACTACTTGTCTAAATTCCATTGAAACCGATTGAGGTCAATGATGCTTCAGTTCAGGCTCCATGTGAAGCCTGACTTGTGCAAAACCGAAAAACACCGCCAAGCTTTTTCGATAAAGGTATTCTCGTATCTTTGAAGATAGGGTATGTTCTTATTTAGACCTACCATCTGACATCGATTGTCCCATCATACATAGTCTCCAATATTTGCTAATCGGAATATGACGCTCCAACAGCCGCATCCAAACAGCAGAATTGGCTGCGTTGAAACGGCATGGGAACGCGCCATTCTTGAAGCAGGTAGGCTCTGGAATTGCATTGTGGTAGATCGCTGTTCAACAACAACCTAGACACAGCCAACGCCCGCATTCCAACACTCGGTCTGCGATACAGAAGAAGAATAACTAACCAAATACGAGGGTAGGACAGGGAAATGAGTAAAATCAGACCTTCTAACACGTTCCAAGTGAAGCTGTAAAGTGCAGAGTAAGGCTACAAGTAGACCCAGGAAAGCATTTGGAACTGCTAGCTATCTCACAGATTGATCATAAAGCTTGACAGCCAACGACGAGCTGGCGGTTGAGCAATGTTGAAACAACGATCATCGCGATGAGGAACAACTTTGACATTATCAGAGACGTTTAGATAAAGCTCGGAGATGAACCGAAGTTCTGCAGGAATGTCATTACTGGGAATGCGAGTAACCCTGGTTGCGCGACCGCGGCGCTCAAACGCAATAAAAAGTCGTTAAAGTTTAGGTT
>JAQIWT010000585.1:0-17597 GCA_034696485.1 Isohypsibius dastychi
AAATTGTGACAAAAAACCAAAAAATGATCAACCAGTGATGTTCCCACAGGGAATATAAATAAATTCACAAAATTTATGATTGAGTAATTGTCTTCCGCTTTCCCAATCGAAATCAATGAGGAGATGCATTCCGCGACGAACCGAAATTCCATGAGTTCAAGTTTGAAGGATCCTGGAGTCGATTCCGCTGGGTATCCCGGAAAAATGAGCCGTTCGAAGAAGACTGGTCGAATGAAGCTGGATTATGAGGAGCGAAAGTAGGGATGGAATCAAAATAAGACAAATCGAATCCAGGTGGCGGTTCCGGTTTGTTGAGCTGGAGGTAGTGGAGATCTTCGGAGAGTGAAGAAACACGATGAAGCTGCGGTAAACAAATAAACTGTCAAAACAAAGGAATTTCCGCAGCGATCCTCAGAAATCAGAATCAAATTGCTTTAATGACACTTCCGCCAACGAAATACATTTTTTTAATACAAAGATAACTTCACTGCGGCTTATTTTCTAGGAATAGTACTAGTTTTGACAGCTGAGAACAGGTTGGAAAAAAAACATCAGAAATCGAAAACTAAAATGTGAAATCCATGATTTCGCAAAATGAAAGTGGAGAGGAAGATGTTATTTCAGAAATGTATGCTACGAGAACATATCTGATACACGACTGCTTTCTCAATTTTCTCAGATTTCCTCACAGTGTTAAATCCAGAGAAAAATTACTGAAAAATTGAAAATTGTCTTACCCATTTTTTTTCACAAAACTACAAAACTACCAGGAAAAAACCACTCGCAAAGAAAATTTCGTATTCTTCACTGACTAATGATATTCTACATGAAAATATGAGCAAAGATTTGAGTTTGTCTATGAAGCGTATTCAACTCCGAAAGAGGATTCACGGAAACTTACTCCAGACGTTTCTTCTCTCAAGCTCGAATGTCGTTCATTCAGCTGGTTCAAGTCATTCCAACTCCCGGGTACTTTTTTCAAACCACCCTCCGGATTCCAGCTCGAATTAGCCACCTGCGCTGAATAAAAGTCTTCCTGCAATCTCCGCCTATGAATCTGCTCCTGTTCGAACGCCGAGAATAGCTGGGATCGAACCGGCGCGGAATACTGACGGCTAATTGGACGAAATGCCGGAGGGGTGGGATTGTTGGACAGATTCAAGACAACCGTTGAGGAATTCCGGTGAGGTGGTTGAGGGATGGAAGGTCGAAACACGACTTGGTTCAAATCCATGACAGCCATCGTGCTGGAATCACCATGGGGAAATATGTGGGTCTGCGGAAAACTGCGGGTCGCCAATAACTGCAGATTCCCTTCATTCCTAAAAACCAAAACCAGATCAGAAATTGTAATGTGTTCCAAGTAAAAACATACGATTCCAATTTGATCTATCCAGCTCTTCGTAAGTCACACATTTTTATCAACTTTTTAAATCTTTCAGCATTACTATCTCTCTTTAATAAAGAGGTCGCAACAACAGCCATTTCGAAAAGTTATTTAACTACATGTATTTGTCAACTAACCTTGGGTATCCAAATGGTGATGGAGCGGGTGGCGGTGTGACGAAGTTGTGACCGGGTACCTGCGGTGCAAGTTGTTGCGGCGTTTCCCGAACCCGCTTGGCGAATCCGCTATTGATGAATTCTAGATATTCCGTCACAACCATCAAAGCATTGGTAGTTGTCACGGCCAATAAGGACATGGTTGGTAAGTCCACTGAATCGTTCGATGAAAGATCGACGCTCAGATGGGCTAGTTGATCTAGCGGATCCCTTAGCCGGCTCAATTGACGAGGATCACCAGAACGCTGAACGGCGATCATGAGCTCTTGAACGCTCTGCGCGAAAAATTGGGTAGTTTGCAACTGCAAATAAAACAAAGTCAATAACCAACAAAATAAAACGCAGAACATTCTGGTCCTATCGCTTTTGGAAAGCAGTAAGAGATCAAATATTGGATTAATTATAAATTCGGAGTTAGTACACTCCAAATTTCCACAACTATCTTTTCGTGACGAATTCCCAGCGCACGGAATGTTCAAAATATTCAAATCAACAAACCCTTTCGGATGTTCCAATTCTCTGTTTCGTTGTGGCTTATCTGATCTTGTATTCTGAATTTAAAATCACCGCAAAATAATCACGGCAAAACACGTTCCAGCTCTGAAACAACGCCATATCACACTTGATCTCTGCGCAACGATCTCATCCAAATTACTAACTGTTACTGGTAAATGAAGAAAATTAACACAAAACTCCGAATGCTTGCCCAGCGCAAAATCATAAAAACTCGAATTCCTTGTGGTTTGTGATTTCTGGAAATTACCTTGTCGATTATCGATTGCATGGCCGATTTATGTAATTGATCCCCATAAAGCAGTGCGCTCCATTGCTCAGGTGCAATTCTCAAGCCGGCTTCTTGAGCAATCTGGATAATCTGAGCGTCATGCTCCCTCCTCAGAGCTTCATAATTACAAAATTCCTCCTTGAGCTCCATCAATGACGAATCGCTATCGCGTTTCGATACCTGCAAGAATCACACCTCCAAATCAATATAAAAGTCCTAATATAGACTCATAAAACAGACCACCCAAAAATTTGGTTAGAAAATGAACACTCTCACAAAACGTGTCTGTAGTTCAAAAAACAATTTCGCAAATCTGTGATTAAAAAGCAATACCATCTGATGAATGAAATGAATTTGACCGATATCATATTCACGATCGCAGTAACATCAGAACAACTTATTATAACATACTGTATAATGAAGGCCATTTGCCAGTGATACCCATCAGAGGCCTCAACCCTACAGAAGTTCAGTATCAAAGTATCAAACACACCTTGAAGCACGAAGCGCGATAAAGCAACTGGACGACATGTCCGACGCTGGTTTTTGAAGCTTGTTGGTACTGTGGTTTCAGTTTCTGGACGATGAACATGACTAGAACTTTCCGGCTCAATGCCGCACCATTCTCCAAAGCCAGCAATACCAGCTTCAGAACTTCTTCTTGCATCGCCGGACCCAAAAACTGGCATCCTCGACCACGAACTGCCGACCATAAATGACTGGTCAGCTGCTGCTGATTTTGATGTTGAAGAATCAACTCGATGACCACGCGTTCACAAAGGGATCTAAATAAAAACAGAACAAACTGTTTAGTTAAAAGAATGAATAAGCTGGAAACTGGATAAAATATTACGTAAAAAAATCAAGGTACAAATCAACTCCAAACACAATCAAGAGAAATTCCCAAATGTAGAACAAACTTTGATAGAAATACAGATCTGACACTAATACGATTCGTGACATGTTTCAAACGAACAAAAGTTTTCAAATTTTAGGTAAGCTCATCACATGTTTTTCTAGTTAATAATATTCAATCTCTCCCACGCAAGTCGAATTCCACGTGTAAAACGAGAACTTCTGCTAACAAATAACCCATTAGGCTGTGATGAATAATTTAATCGATGATTCACAACGCCGAAAAGTCGTCAACGGAAAGTTCAATGTGTCAACCGGAAGTCACTTACGGCGAAACAAAAAAGTAAAATCATCAAAACAATCCGAACCAATCTCTCTTAACGCCCATCACAACTGAAATTTATTTTCGATCAAGACTATGTTTTCAATATCAGGTTTAAAAATATCTAAAATTTATCTAGTTTTGAAAAAATCGTTCAAGAATCCAAGAATCTTAGCAAACCTTGCGGCTCTCAAAGCTTTTGTTCTTCCTTCCTCCACGGCAATCTGACATTGCAGAAGCGCCAACAATTTCCTCTGAAGAGCTTTATTCAAACCTACGGCAAAGCATCATTAGTAAATCATCTGAAAATGTGTCACCACTTCCGGTTGGGTACAAAACCGTAGTTTTCTTGGCCCTCGCACTTTCATGTAATCAAACCACAAAATCCGCTAGAGTACCTTGTGAATAAACAAGAAGCTTTGAAAACTGATCCAGATTATCCAGAACAGTTTCATAATCCTTCCCAACAGAAGCTCCAAGCGATCCTTCCAGAAACTTCTTGCTGGCTTTCATGCAGCTGCGTATATAATCCGACTGGCACCAATCGATTTCCAAAAGATTCAAAATGAAGACATTTATTGGAATTTCTGTGATCCTGAGTTTTTGTAGCGTTTGGTCGAGAGGACAAAGGACGGTCTGAGAATCTCCAGGATTCAACTTTGATAAACAGAGGAAGCAGATGCTGTGTCCACAGGATAGACTGCACGGCAGCCGCGATAGATCAAAACGTTTCAGACAAACTCCGCAGTTTACGGCGTCCAGCCAGACCGGTTGGCGAGGTGTTGAAGGCATCGTTTTTCGGAGTAGTCGAAAAATTCAAAACAACAACATTCGAGAATTCCGAGTCGGAACGGTGCAATCGCAAGCCCACGACAGCATGGAAATAGGACTAGATCTAGCTGAATGAACGAATGAATTCCTTTGATGATGATCACCAGAGAATGGCAAACAAATTACGACCTGGAACAGTATACAGGTGAAGAAGATACAAGAAACGGAGAAGAAAGAAGTGAGGAAAATGATCTTCTTCCGATTCTGAAATCGGTCAATGCGATGAGGGGGGGGGGGGGGAAGGTTGGTACCGGACCCACAATTACACGCCTGTGGAATGTTGCGCAAGTGTTACCAAAAGAACAACGTTTTGATTTAATTGTTAAATCCAAAATCGCATTCGTTTATTATTCCGTGTGTTTCCTGTGGATCCGAAATTTCAGCATTGATCACGCCGCGGTTATCAGTTGTCCTAATCTGGGATTAAGAAATTGTTGGAGACTGGATTCACTTGTGGACACTGGAAATTTTGTTCAGGAATTCGCGGAATATGTCTTCGCGGCTGATCATTAAAAATCTCCCAAACGGGGTAAGTTAATCAATTGTCTATAGAATCCTCGTTCTTAGTGGGATTCTGGGTTTTCCTTCGTGTATGTTGGCATCTAACTACCTGGCAGAATTATCTGTCTGTCCCCGATGTCTGAGAATATTTTCATTAATCTTCAAATATCGAAGATCTCTTCAGTTTCGGACTTGGGACTGTTTCGAAACAGTTCAGATGCATGTTTTGTGTATTTCAGATCAAGGAGCAGAGGCTGAGATCGTTGTTTGAGCAAAAAGGAACGATTACGGACCTGAGTTTGAAGTACACAAAGGATGGAGTTTTCCGGAAAATCGGTTTCGTCGGATTTCAGACTGAAGCGGAAGCTCAAGATGCGCTGAATTATTTCAATAAGACATTTATCGACACTTCTAGGATCCAGGTGCGATTTGGGAGTCAGATTTCGGATGGATCAACGAATATATTGTTTTCCTGCCGACAGATCGTCATGATTACCTTCTCTTTGTTTATGTTATACTCATCCAGTTATTGTTGCAGGTTGAGGTATGTCGTTCTTTGGGAGATCCGGAAAAAGCACGTTCATGGAGCCAGCATAGCGCTGATTCGTCCAGATTCCAGAATAAATATCCGAAAAAGCTGATTTCCACCGGAAGTGCACCATCGGCTGCGAAAGCGGAATCAAATGATAAATTGAGTCAGTTGATGCGGAATCCGTTGTTGACCGAGGATGAAAAGTCGATGTTAGAGTCGGTGAAAGACAGCCCTGAATTTCTGGAATTTCTGAAAGTCCAGCGGAATAAATCTGTGAAGAATCTGTGGGATAACGACGAAGGTTTGAATCGAGAAGATGGAAAAGAAAAGCATGTGAAGAAGGAAATTGAGAAGGCAGCAGATGCTGAGGACGGAAAGAAAGAGGATTTCGACAAGATGAAGAATACGGTGAAGTTAAAAAAGTTACCGAAAGGAGTATCAAAAGCGTCGCTTAGAGAATTCTTCAAGCCTTTGAATCCCTCGCGAGTGTTTCTCCCGAAAAAAGCAAAAGGTACGGACTTTGTTGTGCATTAAAATTTTGGTAATGGTAGATTCCTCATAAAATTATGAACCCTTTTTCATCGGAAGAAATCGAACGAGGAAACTTTTCTAAGAAAATGATTCAGCTGGAATAATCATTGAAGGGCAGTTGGTACAGAACTTTTCAAAATGTGTTGTTACGTATGTTTCCTGAATTCAGTCCTGTCTTTTGCAGATATCGCGTTCGTGCAGTTCGCATCTCCTGCCGACGTCGTTCAGGCATTGACTTTTGACAAAAAGGAAATTTCTGGAAGATCGGTTCACATTGTCAGATGTCAGGACGACCTTTCCGCGGCACAGACGGAGGAGACAAACGGAAGCGCACCCACAGTTCAAGCTGACCCCTCGGACACTCCAGACACCGTTGCTGACCATGGAAGGCTCTTCGTCAGAAATCTCACTTTTTCTTGCTCGCAGGACGACTTGGAAAGGTGTTTTGGAAAATTCGGTAAGTTGCCTTTATGTATTTCGTTTTCTTTCTCGTCATTCACGACGACGTAGAATTGATCGTTTGCGTACTAATGTTTTGACTGATTTGTAGGTCCGCTAACTGAAGTCCATCTGCCAACTGATTATATGACGAAGAAGAGCGTTGGTTTTGGATATGTAACGTTTATGATGCCGGAACATGCCGTCAAGGCCATCAACGCACTCGACGGGAAAGATTTTCAAGGAAGAGTTTTACATGTCCTTCCGGCTAGAAGCAAGCCCGAATCTGAGTTTTCGATGCCTGTCGACGCCAAGAGCTCATATAAGAAGGATAAAGCAACCAAGCAGAAAAACGAGGGGCAAAAGTGGGTCTTCTGGAAATGTTCAATAGGTTCACTAACAAATGTTCAATAACTGGAAATGTTCAACTAGTTTAATGAATGATGAAGTATATGATGCTAGTGAATGGTTAAGAAATTTTTTCTGGGAAGCCAAAAAGGTGGAGAATTTAGCAAATTAAGAACATAGAACAGCGGAGTTTTTTCTAAAGTTTTCAAAGAAAGTTCCGGTTTATCCGAATATTTAGGAATTTTGTTATGTGAAGGTATTAGTGGTTTGGGGTGAAATCGTTTTGTTTGTTGTTATTCTCGATACTTCATGTCCCTGCTTGCAGGCCGTCAACATGGAACACCTTATTTCTTGGCACAAACGCCGTTGTTGATGTGATGGCTAACCGCTACAAAGTCTCCAAAAGTCAGATCCTCGATAATGATGCTTCCCAACAGAGTGCCGCTGTACGAGTTGCATTGGGAGAAACCCAAATTGTCAACGAAACGAAAGAGTTTCTCGAAGCAAATGGTGTAAAACTCGATGCTTTCAACCAGGTAAGATCTACTCATATTGCATCGGATACCATGACCATCATAATTAATAAATGTTGTTTATTAGCCAGCATCCGCGAGGAGTAAAACCGTTATTATTGCCAAGAATCTTCCAGCCGGAACTTTGCCAGCAGAAATACTTCAGCTCTTCCAAGCACATGGAAGTGTGGGAAGAGTTATTCTTCCCCCAGCTGGAATCACTGCCTTGATTGAGATGGTTGATCCAACCGAAGCTAAAACTGCGTTCCGTAACCTGGCCTATTCCCGGGTAAGAAGACTCTCATCGCGTCGATCTGTCTCTATTTGATTGTTTGGCTGACCTGTCGTCAGCTTGATTACGGCTAGGATAAAGAACTAAATGTATCGGAACCATTCGTGATCGCGCAGCATCATTTTCTTATGAAACTTGCAAATCGGTTTTGTAGATCAGTTATCTTGGTTTGGATGCCGAAGCTTCAATTTTTTTGTAATTTTTAAGAAAAATGGCGCCGGTTGATGTGCTTGGGACTAAATTGTGGATCTTTCTTGGTTTAGTTTGGAAAAGTCCCACTCTATTTGGAATGGGCACCCATCGATGCATTTTCATCTCCTTCAACTGTGTCAGAAAAAGAGCAGCAAACCAATGTCAGACCAATGGAGAAAGTGTCCAAAGTGACCGAACAGCCGCAGAAAGTGGAACCTGAAGAGCAAACTAAGCAACCAACTGTGCAGGAAACACCAGTTGTACAAGAGGAAGAACCATCAGTACCGGGATGTACGCTATTCGTCAAAAGTCTCAACTTCTCCACAACAGACCAAAGTCTCAATGACGTAAGTTGCAGTGTTTGCTTTTGCTGAGTCCGATAATGAATCTGTAATGTTGAATAGTTTTTCGTTCGAGTTGGTCCGGTGAAAACTGCAACGGTGGCTAGGAAAAAAGACCCGCGGAATCCAGGTGACCTTTTCATAAATAACTCGGTTTTGCAGAGTTTCACTAGTTTGCGCAACATTCATCTGCGCGGGGTTATATGTAGCGATTTCACACCGTAATCATTCTGGGTTTTTAGGCCAGTTACTTTCGATGGGATACGGATTTGTGGAGTATATAAGTCCGGAACATGCCAAAGAAGCATTGAAAAGACTACAGCATTCTCAGCTTGATGGTCATACCCTTGAAATCAAAATGTCGGAGAGGACTGTCAAGTGAGCGAATCGAAAGTTGAGCTCTTGCTGTAGATTGATGCCATTCTGACGGGTTTTCAGAGAAAATTCTGGAAAAGAGAGGAAGAGTGTGGTTCCCGGTCAGCAAAATTCAGCGAAGCTAATGGTCAGGAATTTGGCTTTTCAAGCCAACGAGAAGGAAGTCAGAGATATTTTTAAGTAAGTTTAGACATACATGCTGACTCAAGGCGCCCTCTCAGTCTGGGTTACTGCAGCACTGAAGAAGCCTGGTCATTTTCTGTGGTGACCTTTCGAAAGTCAGAAATTATGTTTGGCATTTTGTTTGCAAATGTGTGTGTTTGTAGAGTTTTCGGTGAGATCAAGTCTGTCCGGCTCCCGAGGAAAATGGGCGAGAGTGGAGCTCATCGTGGTTTCTGTTTTGTCGAATACCATTCAAAAACCGACGCCAAGGTAAGATCTGGAGGAACCTCAACTGGCCCCTCGTTGTGATGCGCCATAAAGTTTCTTTCTTTTCATATGTGTTTTGTTTCTGTTTTCTTAGAAAGCTTTTGATGCTCTGTCTGCGAGTACTCATTTGTATTCCCGTCGCCTGATTCTGGATTGGGCCAACTCCGACGAACAGGATGTGGACGCGCTACGAACGAAAGTTGCACATGACTTCAGCGGAGGTCAGTATTGTAACTGGGTCTCATGACAGCGATCACCTAGTGTACCCTGATTTTGCAGATGAACCGGCAAAGAAGAAACTGAAAAAACGGAGCCTGTATGATGAACTTGACCACACGACCGCTGCTGATCCGGAAGCCGAGTGATTACAAGTATCTCTCTGAGTTTGCTAATGGGATTAGCTGGTTGTTCACCATGCTTTTGGATCGATGAGATGTTTTTTGGTTGTGTACGAGAAGGAAAAAGTTCTTCTAACTAGAATCATTACAAGTAAAGACCTGCAAGTTCGCCGCTTCTGGGACGCCATAGATTAACATGTTCACGTGACTTGACCGCGCCGTCAAGATCGCCGCCCTGATTCTCTTTCATCAAGGAATATCGTTCCACAGCTACGTGATAGCTACACGTCACGAACAATAACGATTGGTGTTTTGAAGGATTTGTTGTTGTTCGTGACGTGTAGCTATCACGTGGCTGTGGAACGATGTTCCTTGATGAAAGAGAATCAGGGCGGCGATCTTGACGGCGCGGTCAAGTCATGTGAACATGTTAATCTATGGCGTCCCAGAAGCGGCGAACTTGCAGGTCTTTACTTGTAGGAACTGTCTAACAGTAGGAAAGTGCATAAAAATGAACCCGTTCTCTCCTCACGGCGTGGCACGAACACGTTCACTTGTACTAGATGTGATTGAGCTGAGAACGAAATCGACAAATTGGTTACGTTTGGATAATGCAATGTAGCTGTGCAGAAATCGAAGATACATCGTTTCAAAGTTGGATAATGTCGTTGGATCACTCATTACGGCATCTTTGACTCGATGGCTAGACTTCGTCTTACTAAATGCAAAGGTTCCGGCAGCATGGATGGAACTTTAGGTCGGTATGTATTAACCAAACAAAATCGGGTGTGCTCCTCCACACCTTTCAGTTAACAGAATATATTCTAGTTTTATGGTTAAGTGATCCCTACCCATGCTGAGTTTGGCAGCACAGTCCCAACTGAAAAAACGATGTGGTACTGGACAGTTACTGCGTACAATTCTGTCGGCAATTTTTTATTGGTTATTTTTACTTTTCATGCGGTCCGGTGTGCCGTAACACCAAGCCTAATTTCTCTAAGCAGCTCGAAATGTCTGGCGACAATTGCGTACCACTTTGAGGTAGAAGAAAAGATATACGGTTCAGATAGCTGCAGGTACACCGAGCCACAGCCCACATCCCACATACGATGCTAATAACTGACCTGTGGTCTGTCTGCCTCAAAGCCAATTCGAAGCATCACACGGTTCAGATTTTTCACTCCGAACAAACCGATTTTCCCAGTTTACAGGTAATTAACGTCCGGTCTTTCATAAATCTTCGCATGCAACAATTTGCGCAGTCTTCACGTTTCAATTTCGAAACTAAATAACTTTAAGGGAAAAAAGTTCAGTCTCTCACTCCAACGCACCGCTCTCGGAGAAAAAACAAAGTTGTGTGAATCAGGTAATGTTCCCCAGATAACATTCTTACCGCTCTAACCAAAGTAAGTTTTCCCAAATAAACTATCGGGAAGAAGAATTAATTGCACTCAATTGGATTCAATAAACAGAACACAACAGTAAAGTAAGCAACTGTACTTGTTACCAGGTAATCCTGAAAACGCAGCAAAAAACGGACAATTTTATAAATGGTCACAACCACTTCGCAGGGAGCGTTAAAACACAGTCACGAAAACTGCACCGTACCATATCAGAAACAAAAGAACACAAACATAACTAACGAAACAGAGCTGCCATTTAACTGCTACTTCCGGTTAGGCCAAGATAAAAAAGATGAACAGCGTTAAAAGATAATACTGAAACAACCGAGTCTAAAAATCTCTGAATAAGAATATCGATTACGAAGATAACAAATATGGTTAAAATCATCTCTACATATCCGCATGTCCTCCGTCAGCACTCGCATCCTCGCCGTCCTTCTTTGTCCTATATTAGCAATTTACAAATCTAGAGCTCTCCTCAAAAAACACACAAAACCGGGGGAAGACGAAACAAGAAAGATTCAAGACAGTTAGAGACGAAAACAGCATCGGCCGGAAGTCCGCTGGTTCGGTCTTACCCATAGAGCCGCTCGAAGCAGTTGTGGCACCATGGCTTGTTGGCGTGTGTAGCTACAGGCCCGTATCCGGGTCTACCAAACATTAATTGTCTTGGCCTGTGTGGGTACCGATCGATTGGGCCAAGGGTAGCTTGGGAAAAGAGTAGTTTGGCCGTGCAGATTAATTTTTCTTCTCGAACTGCATTGTCGATCGTACAATTTGGATTCGAGTACATAGCAGCGACCAGCACTGTTTGGTTGCCGGTGTTCAGCGCAATTGATCCCGAGAAAAGAGTATATCGACTGAGTAGTATTGACTGCTATGTGATAACGGCTTCATAAGCTGATTGCGTCACAATTCTCTGCTGTAAACAAGCTAGGCAAAGTTATCGTTGATCAAAAAGCAGAGCTTGTGGCTGGGTATACCAAACCTAGTTTGACGGAAAAAACTAACCCATGCTGGCTAGTTTCTCATGTTTCTCAAATTCCGACTTGGCTCACCCGATATTGTTGCATTTATTTTATCAGGATCGAACAGCACGATGGAAAAAAACTGACAGCGAAAAATGATTTATTGCAGAGTCGACGATATCTGTGTTACAGCATGGTGTCGGCCAACGTCATCGGTGCGACTCTTTCTTCTCAACCGCAAAACTCAATAACATATCCAGAGGACTTTCCTTCACCAGATTTACAGACAAAAGTGCTGGTCTTATCGTCATACGCATAGCTGTAAGCGTCAGGGCAAGCACTCTTGAAAATGGCGCCATACTCATTCTGAGGACATGTCTCCGGTTTGTTGTGCGCTCCAGTGCAGCAGAACTCCTGACTCTTGAACTTTGTGCAGGCGCTTTGGCAGGCCACCACATTCTCCCCCTGTTTCAATTTCAACGGCTCAGGGCAGTTGGCGATAAAGTCGTGTGAGCACTGAATAGTTTTGCAGCTTTTCTCGTTCGACTCATCTTTTGCGACACTGTCCATATTGGGACTGATTTTCAGCGGAGTCGAAAATCCGTCCACCAAACTGATGTCGTAGAAGTCCTGGCCTTGATCACCGTCAAATTTGATTTCGGCAAGGGAGTATGGCTGACCATCGGTGAACTCGTCGGTATCAGAGTAACGAGCGAAAAAGCGTCCAGCCCAACCGTTGGGTAGTTCACGGGTTGCATCCCGTCCAGCTTCGATGTCGATAGCCTCCCTCTGCTTGCCTTCTCCATTTTCAAGGGAAAATGCCTTGAGTCCTTTGCCACAACTGTTCTTGAGCTGAACCTGATGGGCATCGGTGAGGTATACCAGAAGCGCTAAGAATAAGATGAAGAGTCAGTGGTTAATGACATTTGCATAAGTTTCAGCTGGTTACCTATGACAAAGGCGCAATTGGTGAGTGTGGAACTTCGCTGAAAGGTCATCTTGGATCAAGCTGGTTTACTGAGAATATGAGAAAATACACGATTGAGCGCAATTGGTAATACAATAAAGCCATACTCAGTTTATAGAGGGAAATATATGGGCTTTCAAAATGTTGGGTATCTGCCGCAAAGTGTGTTCCGATGTTTTCTGGCAAGATTAGTTTCCCATCTGATCGCGATTTACATCTTGATGCGTGTGATTCTACAGCTACTGACTAACAGCCGGTCTCGACGTCCAGACCCACGCTGCGCAAACGGCTTCATCTGACGGAATATTTACAGTACTGTGGATTTTTGAATTTTCGGCAGATGATTGTTATCATCAGCATGTTCGTGCTACTCCTCCCTTGTTGTTGGGTTGGGGGAAAGTCCGGAGAATGAAGCGCTTGAGTACTGACACCGCATGATTATAAAATTGATCGTAACATTCATAACAGGTCAGAGAATACCATAGGGCCCTACTAATAGAGATGAAAAGGTAAATAAAATTGTCATGGAAGACCTATACTGGTTGAGCTGTTCTTGAACTTCATATCACTTATCGATTAACTGCCTTGTCGAAATAATGTAATGTTCAACATTTTTGCCACTCCAACGTAATAATTCTGCCGGATGCTGCTGCCGCCAGAGTTGTTGAGTTATTGACTTGTTAAGCCAACAATCAGCACTCAACATTTGAACAATTTGGCCGGTTACAAGTGCGGTGCAGCGAAGCGTTACTCCGCAGCTCTTAACTTTATGCCGCCAGCGGTATCAAAAACAAATGCTGCCAACATCAGCAAGAAATCCAACAATTCAGCGATTCCAGGAAACGGGAATGTACCCGTATCGCACTTTGAAATTCGAACGCATGAAGAGGAAAGTGAGCTGGGGCTGTTGGCTACCAATCGAAATTAAGGGCAGGATGCGATTCACGCAGGGGGCCGAGCTGTGTTACGCTCACAGAATTAGTCACCGCCAAAATTAGGCAAAAACCCCCCGTATAAAATAGCACGGTGGCTGCAAAATTGAGTTATAGCAAATTTTGAATAACCTGCATTTTACTTGGCGCGTTGATTTGTTGTCAGTAATCTGTGTTTCGTTCCTAGTCAACGATGAGTCTCGGGCTAGCTTATATAGTGGTGATTGACTGCGAGGTGACCTGTTGTGGCGGAGTTGGTGGCAATGCCATGGGAGCAGGAACGAACCTCCAGGAGATCATTGAGTTTTCCGCGGTCTTGATCGACGTCCGAGCTCGAGAAATCGTGAGTGCAACAATACAGTTGACTGAAAAATTCTTTGAGGTTTTCTGACGTCATGGCAGTACTGAAGTCAACTGGATGACGTCACGTCAGAGAACCGCAAAACCTTTTGCCGTTAGGTGTTTATTTTGGTCATAGCCGTTTGTGGATAATTTCGCTTGATAACGTACAGTACAAGAGTGTGGCCGTAGCCACTCGCCACTCCTGTAATCTCGGTTACACTAAATCAATCCTAGCTCGTTACCCTGTTCTAAAATCCCAAAAATCTGGTCTTTTTTTCAGGCGAGCCTTCCTGATCACAAGCGTTATTTCCAGTCCTATGTGCGACCGAAAACACAGAAAGTAAATGGGTTTTGCACTGAACTGACCGGCATAACCCAGGAGACTGTAGACGCCGCGCCTTCGTTGCCGACTGCTCTGGCCAACTTCGAAGTATGGTTGAGATCAATCGGATTGATGGGAAACTCCGGCCGCGGAGTCAACTGGTGCATGGCTTCTGATGGGTAGGCCAACCATACTGTGCTTGATCTTTTCTTGCTGTTTTTTCTTAAATGAATAAGACCTCACGTTGGAGTTTTGTTGACGTAGGGATTACGATTTCACCCTGTTCATTCATCAAGCCTGCAAAGTCCATGACCTGCCATATCCTGGTTACGCCAAGTATGTCCTGCAGCTCAATCAGGCTTATGTTTCAAAATATACGGGGAAAGGTTGGACCGTGAAAAAACCTCCCGGCATGGACGATATGCTAGCAGGGTTGGGGATGGTTTTTGAAGGGAGGAAACACAGCGCTGTGGACGACTCAAAAAATCTTGCCAGGATTGCCTGCGTATTGTTGCGAAACGGGGTTAACCTGTGGGCCAACACGGTGGTCATGCCGCATGAGAAGCGCGATTACCGACCGTTTTGCTGCAAGTACTGGATGATGAACCGCCAGGAACGCGAGAAGTATCACCTGTAAGTTCTTCTAGCATCGTTTCTAACCATCAAATAGAAATACATTATGGTGTCTCAATAGTAAGAACTAAGAATAGTTGTAAACTTATATGTCTGGTTTCACATCGCCTGGCCGTGAAACTGGGACAAACCATAGTGATCTCTGGCAGCTGACTGTAATACTACCATAGATATGTGGCGGAAGCCTGATTCCCAATCGAACCGACCGTGCTAAATCCTACCGATAAATTGAGGGTACTGTAGATAGTTTTGATTTAGTCAATCAAGATTGCTCGGGTCGTTTGATAGACAAACGCAGTTGCGGTCTTGATTTACCGAATCAAACCATTTTACCTCCAATTTATCGGGAGGGTAAAGTAATTATAGCATGGTAAAGCGGTAGGGTAGGTCATTTCTGTCGAGCTGTATGTTTGATCTGCTCTTCTGCGGTTTACAGGTATGGGGTGAAGCCAGATGTCAAAGCAAGTTTTCGACAGGGCTACAACAATGACTACAACAGTGACGAGGACAAGTACAAGTACAAGTACGGGTACGATGAAGACGACGAGGACGACGACTACTATGGATGGTTTGGCTCCTCGGACTCAGACTGATTCTTGAGGTGACTATGTGTTCTAGAATGCGAACACCTTCTCTGGTTCTTCTCATTAGACTACGCAATGGGATCCTGATCCACTTCGAATTGGAGTGATTGGAAATTCTGCTTACCTGTCTAGAAATGGCGTCTGTATGGTTTTGGTGCAGACTGTTCTGAATCGTTTGTTATTTCGGTTTAAGCAGCGCTGTAATATCCTTAATCGGTAAAACAATTCTTGTAGTATACCATTGTCATTAAACTGTAGAAATCGAGGCGTCATTCTGTATCGTCTTTGCACGTATATGAAATTTCATCAAGTTGTGTTGTACTACAGTGGAAACATGATTATAAGTGCCATCTAATTTACTATAGGTTCTCGGTGATCCCTCAAACCGGCCGGAATGCTTTGTGTCAGGGTATGGCTAAATGGAAAACCTCTGCTCTCATGACAATGTCTGATCCGATTTCCAACAGTTGGAAACGTCGGACATCACAGTCAAAACTACAAACGTCTGAACAAACGCTTCTTCAACATGCTCTGTCTTTCGTTTGACCAGGTACTCTGTTCTGATTGAGCAAACGTCGGGACCTTTTCGTTGCGGGTCTGAATATCTTGCTAGAAAAAGCATGAGTTAACCGATCACTGACCATCAGCATAGAAAAAAGACCAGATGCTGTTTTCGCGAAATGTTGTTTTACTCGTGTTAAGAAAAACCAACGTTTCCGACCAAACCTGATAAGTCAGTCTTTCTGTGCTCTTCGAGTGATACTTGGTAGGAAAGCGTATCATCACCGTAGCTAGAAAGATCTGAGAGCTGGAAATTTCTTGCTAGATATTCTCCGTTTACCGGATTCTTCGAGTTCTGTATAGAGACAGCGGATGCTGAACAAACTGAATGTCATATTTTTCGGTTAAAAAGCTTATTCACCCGCTTAATCGATGCACTAAGTAGCAAGAGCTAAGCGGAAATGTGTTAGTTTTGGCCACGATTTCCAGTATGGTTTGCTCGAGGGCATTTCATGTTTGTTTATCTTGAGCTTTGATCACGGATGTATTATGAATTAAAACGTACACAAACACAAGAAAAAGCGAAAAACGCACTAACGCAACACACAGTTCACGCGAAACTACAGTACGTTAGTCGTTTATCATTTTCTCAGTTAGAATTCCTTGCTACCACGAACAAGATGTCAAGAAGTTTATCGGAAGCTCTTTTAATATGTTCACTTCTCCTGGTGCACCTTTGTTTCATGTTCTTGGAAGCTCAACCGACGTTTTCCCCGTTGAAGAACAGATTTCAACCTCTTTCATTCCAAAGCCAACAACAGGAGCAGCGCATGCCCATGCCAGTTATGTCCCAGATGATGGGTAAGCTATCGCGATATCCTGCTAGAAATTTAACTGGACCAGTCACTGAAGCCACTTTGCTTTTAGACTACTTTATCTGACCGACCTTATAATTCACTTATTCGCAGATTTTCTGAGGATTTAAAGCCAAACCGCTGACCCTCCTGATCTTCACACCAAAGCCACCCAGAAACTGGGAACTGTACTCGTCTCTAACGGAACCTGGGTTATTTGAGCCATTTGATAGCTGCGATTTTCGACCAAGCTGTAAACTTTAAGATTTCATCGAAACTCTGATAATGAGTTGTCGATCTGACTTTGATCTGACGGTATGTACTGGATGTTTTTCGTAGAATTCATGGTGTTTGTTCACACTGCACAAAAAATATTCGTGCTGATCTAACTGACCCGATTGATTCTTCACTCACCAAGAACATCGGTTTAAAACAAGTTAAATGTGGCCAAAGTTTCGGATTACCGAGACCGATGAGGCAAATATATTCCGCCGTTCGATGTGCCCACTATTTGAACAGATAAGACATCAGACTGCGTTTCAGAAAGGTCAAAAATAGCAACAACAAAGGAAGATTTTCTTTGCAATAGTGGTCAGGAAAACAATCGACCCCGGAAGATGTTATTGCGAAGGCGTCTTTTGTTATTGACGGGCTGCAGGTTCGTGTTCACAGTTCGCAAGCTTGGTCGATTTTTCAAAACAGTGGTGTCGAATTTCTTCTCAATGTAAACCGCTAACGATGCGGTGATTGGTTGGCCCAGGTCGTTCCGCAACATTATATGGTGATATCCACGCTTCAGTGCATTAACAGCAAGGAGACAGTGACCTAACGATCTGAAAAGCAGAAGAAATTGGGAATTTCGTTCATGGTTCAACTTCACTCACCTTTTCTGAAATGCACTTCTGCC
>JAQIWT010000586.1:0-17543 GCA_034696485.1 Isohypsibius dastychi
AACCAGGTTTCTTCTCAAACTTTGGTCCAAACTTTGGTTTGGAACCTTGGTTTGGTTCGAAACTTGGTTTGGTTTCTGCAAATACGTGCTGGCTCAAGGTGCCTACTGCGCGCAGGAATGCGAAATCAAGAAAACGAAACCGCAAGGATATTCACAGCTATCTTTTAGACGAAAGTACAGTGTATCCACACACCATAAAAATGAGCTGGCAATAACATAACTTAATTTAAATCAACATCCACCAGATATACCGCGAGCGAGAAGACGGAACATGATAAACATGTCAAAAAGTCCAGCTTGTCGTTCCTGCAAGGTTTCCATCGTCGCGTCAGCGCTTCTCTACCGCTTTAAATCTCATTTCTAGTAGATCAACTGATTCAGATAAATATGGAACAATCAAAACAATATTTTTACCCAGTTGTTTCGCATAGGTGTCCAGACGAAAGATTGTTCTCTCTAAATCATTCACTTGACTTTCCACACTATCGATACGCTCCAGGACCGGTTGAAGGAATGTAACTACAACACAACAATATAAAAACATGTTGCCTTTATCCAGAAACAAAAAGTAAATCCAACATCGTAAGATTCGTCATCGAATTTTACAATACATACATCTGTCGTTTGTTGTGGTGAAGGCTTCCGTCGTCTTTTTCGCGACTTCCAGGAGTTCTTCGTACTTGTTTCTCGTTATGAAATTCAGTTCTTGTATGAGGCGATAATCTTCCGCAGTACCTGTGATGGGATACCGTTGAAATGGGAATGAAAACAAGTCGAACAACCAACCTTCAAATTCACTCCTCAGATAATCAGACGTGGTCCCTAGAAGTTTTTGGTACAACCTGGATGTTTGCTCATTTTCCGAACGCTGAGAAAGATCCTTCATTTCCGATTGTACAGGAGCATTTTTCATATCGTTTGGAGCAGCAGATTGGGATTGGGAATGGGAAGACATGGCCGTCAGATAAATTGTCGTACACGCGTGATTTCAAGAAAACCAAAACAAGCGACAAAAGCGAAAGAGGTCATTTCACATGGTCACATGCAAATTACCGTAGAGTCAACCAAGATCAAGAACTAATCGAGCCGTAATCAATCAAGTCCACTTTCTTTCGGGTCCTGAGTACGATACATAAAATAAATACACAGTACGTAATAAATCTAGAATCATACAGAATATTCTGAATATTCCGGAGATTAAAATGTTTCAACTTTGTCGGTATCGGAAAGTACTTTATGTCGACTCACTATAGGAAAGGTCATTTAAAAAATATGCAACATTATTTTAAAACATTACATTGTTTTCGTACATCAGTTTTTCTGGTGTTAAAAGTGAATGCGGTTGATCAATCCATACACAAATGCGATCAGTACGTGTGACAAAAAACGGTTATGATAACAGCAATTACAAAAAGGTCAACTGGTGAACAGTGCGGTAAACTTTTTAATCGGTTCAAACGAAAAGAGAAATCGGGAGCGTTTGGTCCGTCCTCCGTAGCTTCAAATCTTTACCCTCCAAAAAACTCCATATTTTTAATCGCTATGCGTCCATGCAAGCCAAATGTGCTATCCAGCACCAATTTGACTTCCCTCGCCATGGTCTGAGGCGGAAAAGCAAAAATCTATAAATAAAATGGAGTACTACTAACTGAAAAGTTCACACACAAGCGAAAACGTGGATTTCGATACTCACTTGCACCTCATCACTGTCATCAGGGAAAAATGTCTCTAGTTCCCGTTTCTTGTCCATATCGTGAACAACGATCAGTTTTGCTGAAAGTCCCTTCAAAAACTGTAATCTCATCTCATCCAACCGCACTGGATTAGGAAACTTGACCATAATCCATTGTGACTGACCCTGTAATTGTGCACTATTTAATAAACCTGGTTTTCTATCATCCATAATAAGCACATTAATAAATTAATAATTTTTACGCGATCGCTCTGCCATGTTGTGTCGGTTTTTCCATCGACGAGGTGCTCCTTTTCGAATTCCTTCGTTTCTTTGTTGTACTGGGAACTGATACTAAAAAAGTCAAAAAAATTAATATGCGTTGTAAACAAGGGGTGCGATGTTGATGAAGGATGATTTACCGAATTTGATCGTCGTTGACGGGAATGCGGTTCGGCATTTTACTTCGAAACGGGTAAAAATAAAACTTGCGAGACGTCAGAATTTACACTGTGTGAACGAGAAGATGCTACTACGACCGGAAGCAGTCGACGTGCCAGCTAGCTGCTCGATTCCATAATAGTACATGAATGTGTGGCCTGTGTATCAGACGAAAAACATATTAATTTATTCAGCTGCTGTTCTGCAACAATTTCCTCGAGTAATGACAATTACAACAGTTCACTAGGGCCACTACGGTAGCAGCAATAGTAAATCCTGCCAAGAATTCGCTTTGTTTATGATTGCAAATGGACTGGATGGCGCCAATGCCGGTGAATGGATGACTCATTCAAAAAATACCAAAAAAACATTCGCTTATTCAGAGCATTACGGTGGGCGGAATATCTGGTTTCATAGTTTCGGCTACTTCCCACGTTCTCACCCATCTAATACGCTTCAAAGCCATCAACGTGCAGCTTCAACATGCACTATCAATTATTGATAAAATACGAGAAATCTTTGGATTGAACCTAGTTTGAAAAAACTGGACAGCTCTTGGGAACAATTCAGAACATTTATCTGAATATTTATTCGTGGATTTCCTCGAAACAAGCTCAATTTACGAGGATTTTTCACAGCAGAAATTGCAGTGAAAGTAAAAAGAATCAATTCCGAAAATTAACCACACACCTGATGGATAAAATAAACATTGTTGGAACAGCTGCCAAAGTGGCCGGGCCAAGGGAAAATGAATTTCGGGCAAATCTTGTCGGTCATTCTTTGGAAATTGGCAGGTCATGAGATCCGAACAAGAAATAAATTAACTGGCATGCGAAAACGGTTGCGACGCATAAAAATATGAGGACAGTAAACTCGTACTGAGCTTTCCTCCTTTTCGTTTGTACTTCGGTCTGAAGTGCCAAAAGACTGTCCAGCTTCGAGGTTACAATATCCATTTTTTCCAGAATTAAACCAAGAGGTCTTCCTTCAGCTTGGCACTGCATCGAGATATTCGACGGTGGCGAAAATATTGTGCAGTGGAGTCGATGTTCATCCACCTGCGATCCCTGCCAACAATCTGCAATCTCGCCGAGGTTTTCCGGTTCTTGCTCGATCGGGGCACTCATCACGAGAAAGCGGTCTTTCTGCGTCGTCATTGTAAATCCGGGCTGAAAACAACAACCGAAAAACTTTAAACTCGAGAAACAAACAGAGAATCAAGGAAACTAATGCCGGTTTCTATCAGCTTGAATTCTGTTTCAAGGCGAAAATAACTCAGCAAAACAAAGACCTAGAACTGTTAAGCTTAATCGTCACCTGAAGAGAGATTTCCACAGTTTTTGAGCCACCAGGTTCAATAGCTCCAACGCTTGGTTTCACCCTGAATTTCTCCGGTGATGTTGTTTTGACTTTAAAAGCTACAAATCCCGGGGAAAGGTTGACTAGACGAATAACATCGGAGCTATCCTTGTCCCCGTCGTCCTTTCTCAATTCGAAAACAAGCTCATCTGAGGGCTGAATGGACAAATATTTCCCGCGAAAATCTGTTTCCAGTGATGCTTGACTTCTCCTTTCTCTGACTCGCCAGCTTTTCTGATTTACAGACAATCCATGATGATGGCTCAATGTAGATTCCTCATGTAGAAGGCTCAGCGTTTCTTCGTAATAGGTGGCCAAAAGATCGGTGTCCGAAAACCTGACGCGTTTACGAATCTCTTGAGAATCAGCTACACCATTGGATGGACCCACATCGATGTTCATGTCAGCGGGAAGAGACTATGAAGAGACAATTCGACGTTGAAGAAATAAAATCACAGTTGAAAATGATTCCGTTCTCAGTTGTCAGCTAAGAGTTTCACCACTCCGCATTCCTGAAGAGAAATACCACAGACAAACAAAACAACGAATTCGTTCGGGGAAGACGGAAAAACGGGGCAAACAGGGTGAAGCTCACCAATGTGATTCAAATTAAGTTATTCGTTATCGTTCGCTAACTTGGGAAAAACGAAAACATGGCTCCAGATTCTACAGTGGCGCCTGAGCAAGCGCGCCAAAATTTGCTAAGGGGAGTTCTCTTTGCAGGAGGCTTACTGCAATAGCCTTCTCCACACGCCACACAGTACTAGCTGAAAATTCTTATCCCCCCCCCCCCTCAAAGCAGAAACAAAACAAAACTTGAAGATCCTGTCCTTCTCTTTTCAATTGCAGGTACTGCCATACTTCGAACAGCAACCTATGGAAATTATTGGGCACCGTAGATATGCTGAGAGATCTGGAAATAAGAGTAGGACCCCTGAACCGTAAGGAACTGAGTGGAAAGTCTTCTTGACAGCATGATGACTTGCTTTTCAAAAATGTTTCAGGAGAAGAAAACGACAAAATATTGCAGCTTCTTTCCGGAACCTCCCGTTTTTCCCCGCAGCTGGATCAAATGTTATGGGGATCTCAGAGGGATATCTTGCCCCACTTTGCTCAGTTCATGGAACTCTACGCCAATCTGAATCTGCTCCATTTCTTTTACGACACCGAAAATTTCCGAATGATGTTCCATCGTGGAGACAGATGTGTTTCGATGCCAAATGAATTGGGGATGCAGAATCCCTCGCAGTCAATATTTCAAGATGGGCGCAACGGGAAATATTATTGTAATTCTCCACCTGTCAATGGGTCAGAAGCGGCCAGCTCAAGTTCGTTTCCGGTCGGTCATACTCCAATATTTCCGCACGACGAGACGTATTATAAAGGTGAAGAGAATTCTGGGCGTTTTGATGACTTAAAGGTGCGCTAGCTCAGCTCGGTTTTCAATTTTTGTATTGCAGATATAGAAGATACCGCCCTGAGGATTTTTATGGAATATGTTGCCCTAGAAGCCTCTAGCCCTATTCTGGTGAAGCCAGAAATGCGGGAACAACTACTTCAAAATATGTATCCTGTTGATGGACGAATAAAATTTGATTGTTTCCGCCTTGTGCAGCAGTTTGCTGTTGAAAATATGCATTCCAGGTTCGTTGATTTTTTATATGCGCTGTTCCGTGGACTAGGAAAACATTGGTGTTCATATTTCGTAATCTGTTTTTGTAGATATTTCGGGAAATTTTTGCAGAGTGCTCAGTTTCGAAGCTATCTCAATTCGCTCGTTGCACACGAACGGCTGAACCTGGCTGATATCCAGGGCTTTCCTCATACTCTGGCACTGTTTATGGAAGTTAGTTATTACGGATCGTTTGAAGAAAGTTTTATCAAGTCAATGAATGAAATTCAGTTTGCAGAGAATCATGGATTGTTGAGTTGTGTTCAGTTTATTATGAGCGCTGTGCAGTTTGAGGCTCACTGGACTCGTGTGAGGGACGCGGAGAACTACGACCAAAATTGGGCGCAGAACGATGCAATGATTATATACGATCAGTAAGATATAAAGAATTAAATCTTGGTGAACCTGGATATGTTTGACCTTTCAGTTGAGCTGAAAGTTCTGTTCTTCAGGTATATTTCGCTTCAAGCAGCCAGGCGGATACCTTGTTCTGATTTCTTGAGGGAACTTCTGGAAGAAAGTATATGTGCCGAAACTGGGACAAAACCAGAATGTTTTCGTCATGCACTCACGGTCGCATACTCCGAAATTGAAACGGTAAGTGCATCAACAATTTGAACGCGGATACAGCAGCGCTGTTCGCCTTGACTTTAATATTTGGAATTCAGTAAATGAACAGTTTCTTTGGCTTGTTGATGTTGGTTTAATTCGACTTTATGAGGACTGACACCATAATTTTGCTGATACCGTGATGTTTATAGGTTTATCTCAGGCTGTTTCTGCATAGCGCCCCTTTCAAAGATTACCTAAGTTCCGCGGGTATATGGAAAGAGAAATCGACATCTTCCAGAGAACGATCTAACTCTGTCCAGTCGCGAGAGAGTGAGCCGAACATACATTAGGAGATGTTTTTTTAATACTTTTTATTATCAGAGTCAGCTACCCGAAGAGGTCTATGGAAAAACAATGTGTCGAGTTCATCTTCGCACGATACTTCATGCGGCGAATCCCTGAAGAAAACTGGGTCCATGGAAAATACGGTATCTGATGGAAGGTTGTCACGATCACAGAGTCGGGCCAGCAGTGACGGAGCGTCTTCCTTTGATCATTCCGGATCGGGCTCTTCGTCTCGGTTAGTGAATAATCATTGTGGTTATTTTTGTTTCGGAAATTTCTTTGTTCTTATGTTGTGAGGAGTAAGGCCAGTGTGGGTGTCTCAAGGACATCACAGCACACATTAAGGACCTGATACTCTGTATAACATTAATGAAATATTTTACTGTGTTGACCATCCATGGACCTTATGCCGTCTTTGTCAAGAAGGCGACCCAGTGTTTGTTTTTGTAGGAAAATGACCATCGGCAAAGTCGACGCCCTCGGGAGATTTGTTTCTTTTACTGAGAAAGAACCTACCGAAGGAAAGAAAAGCGTTTTATCTCGAGTAGCTGACAGGATGACCAATTCGATTGAGGCCCAGCGGAAAGAAGAGGAAGCTGCCCTCGAGGCACAAAGAATTATTGAAGATACTCTCGCTCAGTGCATGTCGCTCACTTGAACACATTTCCGGTTTTAAGTTATCAGATTTCGTTTTGTCCAGACTGTGATATATTTTCGGTTAGAAAGTTCAAACTCGTTCAATTCCGCGCCTTAAACTAATAAATAAAACAAAAATGGCAAAACGATTGCAAAAAAGATAGTGAGCCAGGTGAGTTTGCTAAAAAAGCTCCATGCCGATGTTCACAGGAAGATGACAAAAAAGATGAGCGCAAAAGCAATGCAGAGGAAAATGGAGCTTGTCACTCCGTTGTTCGCTTGTTGGCCAGCTGAAATGAGAAAAATATTATTTCCGCTAAGATCGTCAGATTCACAGGAAGAAGTTCTTACCGAGGTTTCGATTTAACAGCACATTGATAACGGCTCCAATAACTGCAAGTGGTCCGAACCCGAAGGTCATATGAAAACCTCCCGCCGTGGCAATATTGAAGCCAGGAAACGGCTTCACGAAAAAAAATTGGTAAGATTTTGAAAAAGAAATGACTGTTAAAAGAAGCATACAATAAAGTCAGGGTTGAAGTCTTGATTAGGTGAAGCTTCAGTTCTCTGTGCGGTGGGGCGTGGGGGAATGTTTTTCGTTCTGTAAGAAAAGTGTATATGAGCAGTTCAGCCATATTTGTCACTGAATTATCGCGGCGCAGAAAGATTTTCCGTACATACCTTGGATCTTCATTGGACGAATTTCTACCATAAATTGGTACCACTTTATCAGGATCAACCACGGCCTTACAGACTGGACATGTTCCCTCGCCAGTCAGGACAGAAAGCCAAGAGTGCAGACAGGGCCAGCTGAAGAATAAACACGACAATTTTATGAGAATTCTGGATGTCTGAAAGGCAACATCCTACATACCAAAATAGATGGCCACAAAGGCTGACAACGGGGTCATTCGGACTTTCCAAACAGATGTTACACTCAAACACGTTACCATCTGGTTTTCCTGGGATGGAATTTTCCTTGGAATTCTGAGGATTTTCTCGGGTATTTTGTTCAGGTGACTCTTTGGATGATCCTCTGGATTCAGACACAAACGTTTGGCCAGATACGGATTCCATTTCCAGATGTCAAGCTGTGCTGTTCATTCAGGGTTACTACGGAGCCAAAGCTGCAATTCCAAGTTGTGGATTCACTGTATTCCGCAGAATAGGATGTTCGACTTACTTTGAATCACAAAATACGTCAACGAAATATAAAATGCAGTTGTTTACCAGAAATACCTGACCCGAGTGGACCTCCCACCATGTAACCTCCCACCACAAACCCCCCCTGAACTGAAGGCTGCGTGCATAGCCTCCGCCCGGGCAAGATTAACATCTCAATCCCTCCCTCAGAATCTGAAAAATGGGAATTTCACCTTTCTTCTCTGGACTGCCAGCAAGGACATTCCGTTCAACAAGATAATTTACGGGTTTGCTTTGTTTCTCTCATAACCACAGGTACCAGCGATCTCCATTCTCGTTCTGATTTCCTTGTCAACAGCCAGCTGAGAAAGTGAAGTTTTCAACGAGCGGGAATATTTTCTGGATTGTGTGAAATGGACTTCCGGGATGGGTTAACTTGACGCGATCATTGTACATGTGGACGATGGTTCTGTAATGACGAAACGAAATCATATCTGTGACGCATTTGTGACTGGAATCGCAAAAACTGCTTGAACAAAGTGGCACTTATCATTTCGGATTTCGTTTCGCACCCTTATCAATCATCTACGGTGTTGATCGCGGAAATATTTCTGGTGAGAACTCGGTATCTTTTATTTAACTGTGTGAAGTTTCCTCATAGTTTGATTGGTTACCGTTTGTGTGGTTGAATGGAACAGTGAGCTATCGAGGCGATAACTTTTTCGATTGCCGATTGTTTGCGTTGTACCTTACCTTGAAATTCTCCCAGTTGTTGATGCTAGGAGGTAGAATCGATATTTCGACAGTTCGGTAATTTCTCAGTCGATCTTGAGAGTTCTTTCTCAGCGTTTCATTTAGACGGGTAACTGCAGTTTCGATTAGAAAGGGCTAAATCGGTTTTTTGTCATAAGTTCTGTTTTGTTTATTCTGGGAAATTTCGATATTTTATGACAAATTGTCGGAGTTTTGATTCGAAATTAAACGGTTGTTCTGGAAGGATAACTGGCTTGGATTTGCGTCAAGGTACGTATCTACTTGTTTCCGCTGCCAACCTAATTAATTTTGACTTATGGAAAAAGATGAGTTTTGGACTTCAAATACGTTCAGCTGGTTCAACAAATTAGTTTTGCGTCGCTGATTTCTAATTCTGTTGTTTGCGCTGTATTTCGTTCATGGTGCTGTTACGGGTTTTTGTTCATCCTGCGTTACTGATAATGATTTTCTTTATTGCAGATTGCCCGGATCGGAATGCTGTGACTGGGAATGTTCAATTTTAAAAAGAAAAAGTCTCTTCCGCAAGGTATTACTGTTCACAGTTTAGTCCAGGCTTTATATGTACGTATCTTCGTGTATTTTTCCAGAGACTGAACGGAAGATCTTCGTTAACCAACATGACCTCACATCAGAATTCCAATATGCGGTATGTTTGTCAAATCATTGTTTTCGTATTTTTTAGATCACCTTTTGCGCCGCATTGAGTCATGATTATCTTGTGCCGGTTATTTGCCGTCCAGAATCGATATGTTACATTGATGTTTATCCTACAGGACAATTACATCAAGACGTCCAAATACAACATGCTCACCTTCGTGCCGAAAAATTTGTTTGAGCAGTTTCAACGATTGGCGAATTTCTACTTTCTGATTCTGCTGATACTTCAGGTATATTGACATTTGTTATATTCTGAACACTATCGATCCGTTGATGCGTCAATTCAGTGATATGTAAGATGAATGACTAATTACGACATCGAGTGCTGAATCGAAGCGGACATGACGTTTGTTGGGATGACAAAGTCCAGTTTAGATTTGGAAATGCCGCTTTCGGAATTGTGCACCAAGTTCTGCTTCACTAAATTCGATTTTGTTTCAGGTCATCCCGGCGATTTCGTCATTGACGCCAATAACAACCGTTGTGCCGTTGATCGTTGTGCTCACGTTGACTGCACTGAAGGATGCACTTGATGATTTTGTAATCAATTCTGACCGGCATTCAAAAGAGATCAATTGAAGCATGTAATCTGTTTTGGTTTTTTAGCAACGGCATCGAAATGACAATTTGGTCAACGGAAGAATATCTCACGTTTTGAGGGATGGTCAGTTCAAGGAAGAACGCTGGGATCATGTAGTTGTTGGTGATATTATTCGGATGGAAGATGACCACTTCATAGCTGCTGACCTTCTACTTCTTTCATCGAGTGAACCGCATGGCCTGTGTTATATCGAAACGGCTGAGCTTGATGGGTGAGTATTTGTGATATTTGAAGCTGACCTTGACGTATATACGTCCCGTTTCAGTGAGACGAATCTAAAATCTCGCCAAGCCCTTCCGGAAACTGCCGAGCCTTTGAAAGACAGTACTGAGGCTTTTGAGCGTTTTCGCGCTGATATTGTCTGTGAACCGCCGAACAACAATCTGAGCAAGTTCGAAGGGACCATAGTTCTCGATGGTGCGCGATTCATTTTATTTTGGAGAGACCAGCTAGAGTGGGATCGTTTTTTCCAGGTCAGAAATACCCGCTCAACAATCACCAGATCTTACTTCGGGGATGCATTCTGAGGAACACTGTATGGTGTTTTGGAGTCGTGTTATTTGCTGGAAGGGACACGAAGCTCATGCAGAACAGCGGAAAAACCAAACTCAAGCGAACTAGCATTGATCGTTTGCTCAATCGTATCATTTTATGGGTATGTTGAAGTTTTTACCTATCACCACAGTTTTTGAAATGTGATCTGTAGATTGTTGCATTTCTGCTCACAATGTGCCTCATTTGCACGATTGCCTGCGGAGTGTGGGAAAGTCGGATTGGTGTGCAGTTTCAAGTCATTCAGCCTTGGGATGTCTTCATTCAGAATATCAGAAGAGATAGCTCCGAATCTGCAGCTATCGCCGTGATTGCAATTCTCGTGTTCTTTTCATATGCCATAGTTCTGAATACCGTCGTTCCCATATCTCTTTACGTCAGGTAGAATATGCTCTTTAATTATTCAGGGAATGTTTGAAACCTTGGTCGTCTGTTTATCCAGTGTCGAAGTCATTCGATTTGCTCACAGCTTCTGGATTAACTGGGATGAGGAAATGGTGTATAAAGACACTGCGGCGAAAGCTCGGACGACTTGTCTGAATGAAGAACTTGGCCAGATCGAATATATCTTTAGCGATAAGACCGGAACTTTGACGCAGGTTTGTGCTTCAGAATCTGGTTTTTACTATGTGTGATGCGTTTTTATTTGGCAGAACATAATGACATTCAACAAGTGCTCAATCGGTGGTAGACGTTATGGAGATATCACTGATGATCGTGGCGAGCTAATCGAACCGCAGGAAGATATGCCTTTGACCGACTTCTCCGCTAATCCGGAATTTGATCCGAAATTTCGGTTTTATGATAAAAAGTTACTGGAGGATGTCAACGTCAACAAAAAGGAAGACTGCCATTTATTCTTCAAAGTGCTAGCGTTGTGCCACACGGTTATGCCCGATGAAAAGAAGGGACGTCTAGTTTATCAAGCACAGTCACCAGATGAAGGAGCTCTTGTTGATGCTGCTCGGAATTTCGGATTTGTGTTTTTATATCGTACGCCGACAAGCATCACCATTAAAGTTATGGAGGATGAGGAATCTTACGATTTGTTGGCCATCCTCGATTTTAACAACGTCCGGAAACGTATGTCAGTCATCCTTCGGCAGAACGGGAAAATATTTTTGTATTGCAAAGGCGCAGATTCTATTATAATGGAGCGGCTTGCTAGTACACCGGAAATGGATCAGTTGAAGGCTGTGACGAATGACCATTTGCAATCGTTTGCCAGCGAAGGGTTGCGGACATTGTGTTTAGCATGGAAGGAGATTGATAATGCAGAGTTTGAAAAGTGGAAAGCGACGTATCATGAAGCCAGCGTGGCTATGGAGAATCGAGAGGAGAAAGTTGATGCTGCAGCAGAAGAGATCGAAAAGAATATGTTGCTTGTTGGCGCGTCCGCTATCGAAGATAAATTGCAGGATGGGGTGCCGGACGCAATCGCCCGTTTAGCTCAGGCGGAAATCAAAATATGGGTGCTTACTGGTGATAAGCTGGAGACTGCAATTAACATCGGATATTCTTGCAAGCTTTTGACTGATGAAATGAGAGAGGTGTTTATTGTTGATGCAGATGAGCTTGTCGATGTTCGAGAACAACTTGAGGTTAGAACTTGGTCTTACTGTATTCGCATCATATTTCTTCGATGTGATTTATTATTGTTCGTTGTAGAGTTCGAAGACAAAACTTCTCAACCCGGAAACCCCTGCTCTTTCACCGTCTGGAGATGACATTCCTTCATTAAGATCTCCCCACGTTACATTTTCAAACCATAACCATTTCAACAAAGACGCTTTGGTGGAAAACGGCGTTGCCAGTATTCAAAATGGAGGAGCGAATAATTCCGATGACATTTGCGCGTTGGTGATTCAGGGAAAGAGTCTGGTGAGTCTTGTCAACCGACAAATTTTTCATGGTAAGCTAATTTTGTTTTTTGTCTAGGTCCACGCGCTCAGCCCCGAGTTGGAACTGCTCTTCCTGGAAGTGGCATCTTTATGTCGGGCCGTCATTTGCTGTCGTGTGACACCAATACAGAAAGCTTTGGTGGTGGAGCTGGTAAAAAAGCACAAGAAGGCGATTACCCTTGCCATTGGTGACGGCGCTAATGATGTGTCCATGATCAAAGGTAAAGTTGGCCCATGGGAGAAATAGTATAGAAATAGAAATTTATCATTGGTTTCAGCGGCTCATATTGGAGTCGGGATCAGTGGTCAAGAGGGCATGCAGGCAGTGCTCGCAAGCGATTATTCCATAGGCCAGTTCGCTTTTTTGACGAGGTTACTATTAGTCCATGGGAGATGGTCGTATTACCGGATGTCCAAGTTCCTGCGTTATTTCTTCTACAAAAATTTTGCCTTCACGTTATGCCATATGTGGTATGCTTTCTACTGCGGATTCACTGCCCAGGTACTAGATTGAATTTGCCGGTAAAGGCTGACGTTTTGGGACACTTTTATTGCAGACGGTTTATGATCCTTGGTTCATCAGTTTCTACAATTTATTCTACACTTCGCTGCCGATTTTGGCACTTGGTATATTCGACCAAGATGTCAATGACAGAAATTCTATGGAGTATCCGAAATTGTACACACCGGGTCACCGGAACTTGCTGTTCAACCCATGGAAATTCTTGAGGGTGACTAGACGCTCACATCAATCGGATTTTACGCTGACTTTGGCAAACAAACATCTTTGATTCTTTGCAGAGTATGATACATGGTGTCGTGACTTCGCTCACTCTGTTCTTCATTGCATACGGAGCTTTCCATTACTCCGTAGATGATTTGCAAGGAAATCAAGCCTTTGGAACTGCCTTGGCCACTATCCTTATCATCACTGTCACCGTTCAAGTGAATATTGTTACTTGACCTTTCATCTGAATTTCATGTTTTTCTGTTAAGGTTGCACTGGACACTGCCTATTGGACTTTCTTCAACTTCCTGACTATTATTGGAAGTGTCGCTTTTTACTTTGCCATGACCCTGTTGATGTACAGCAACTTGTTTTCCTCTTCGTACCTCGGTTCCGAGAGGAAAGTGTATTCGAACCCAGCGTTTTGGTTCACCCTTATCCTAACAGTCATTATCCTGATGGTACCTGTTGTCGCTGCGAGGTAATCGGGTCAATGAACAAAAAGTTCTTCCAGTTATGATTCTGGTCTTTTAGGTTCTTCCTCATCGATACAAAGCCGACGCTCTCCGATCGAGTTCGATTACAACAGAAGGATGCCTCGCGACTGAAACGCGCTGAAACTGGTCGCGTATCCGGCATTTCTCGACCGTCGATCACGACTTCCGCCAGACGGAGAAAAGGCCGACGATCAATGCGAAGCAGCTATGCCTTCTCGCATGAGAAGGGTTTCGGTGATCTCATTACAACTGGAACTAATATGCCTAATGGCAAAGAAAGTGGTTCGGTCCGGCTTTGGCCTCGGAACAAGAAGAACCGCCGCGCACATGTCAATGGAGCAGCTATGGAAAATAACTTCGTAGAAGAGAGCCCCGAAAAAGAGATGCAAGAGGTCAAAGCTGTTGCTGGGGCTGACGAAGTCGACGGGAAACCTCCCGCGAAAATTCCAGTGCAAATCACTTCTCTGTAGTGAAGTGTTGTACTTGAGAGCTTTTGTAGGCTGTGAAGAATTTTTATTGTGATGCTTATTTCCGGGAGAACAGTTCGGTTTTATAAATTTTGTTTTTTCTTGCGTTTCTTTTGGAATGTTTTTCCTCCGCCCAGCCAAAGTTTCATGATTGGAATATTTATGCTACGGTTCAGACATTCTTAGTTCTTATTCAAGAAGCAATTTTCGTCGGGATAAAGTAACAAAAACGTGATTGCGCGAGAGATACGTAGTAGTTAACCAACAACATGAGGAGACAGCAAGCGGAAACCTCGATATCAAAAGAAACGACATGAAACGCTGCTTGGAATTCTTTGGCCGTACTCTCCACGAATTGATATGACCATGAGAAGAAACCCCGAGTATCCGGAGTTTTTTGGTTCATTTCCGGTTGCCTTTGACAAATGCCCATGAAACGTGGATAGTTGATCCCAGCAAATCCTTTCCATTCATTTGCGATACGGCTTCGTCAGCTTCCTTAAACGATTCGTATTCCACTAATGCGTACCCCTAAATCAATAACCTCAAGTCAATAGCACTTTGAATATGGCAGAAGATATCCAACCTTGATGAAACCAGTCCGCCGATCCTGATTGAGATGCAAATTCTTGATGGTACCGTATTCCTGAAACGCATCCATTATGTTTTCTTCGCTTGTTTCCTCATGAAGGTTGTTGATAAAGATTATCCATCCTTCGATAGCTGAAAAACCATCTTGCTACGACGAAGAATTTCAATTGTTAATTATTTTGCTCACATTTCTGTGGCTGGATCCGCGCAGCAGAGGCAGCCGTGCCGTCGTCGATGCGATCTCCTGGACCAACTCCGTCACGGGCATTTCTGCTTGTATCTGCCGAAACAAGAACATGAATGACAAATCGTCAAACCATACACAAGAGTTACAGACTACATGGAGAGCCAAAAATCGAACCTTACCATGAAATCCTCGTCCTTTCTTAATCGTCGCCTTCTCCTTCATATGTTCAACAGACTCTAGAACATTAAACAAACGTCACTCATATCACGGTGTACGAAAAGACGGCTCGACGACAGAATATATGGAAAAGTAGAAGCCATGTTATTTTTGCGTTTGTCGCTCAACTGATTGCACTTACTTTCGGCATCCACTTCTCCCATTTCAAAGTCCTGTGCCTCAGAATCATGAATTTCGATGTCCATCTTGATAGGTAAGTTTTGATCTTTGTGAATCGCAATGACAGTCAGAAGATGATTGAAAGATTTTCTATGTGCAAAACAAAATGTGAAAACCTAAACATGGAGGTTTGGAGCTCTCCCCCCCCCCTTGGTAGAAGCACCAGCATGGTGTAGCGTTGCCCCCACGCAAACCGCCATATGACCTTTGGTCAACCTGCCCATCTGCTTTGCTTCAGTGAGGTTGCTAAATTCTACACACAGTTGTTTGAAATGGAATCGTTTTCTCGAGCTCCGAGCTTTTCGCAGTACCAGTACCGGAAACCACCCACAGCTGATGTGAATCAGTCAGAACATCCTCTTCAAAACGTCCAGCACGGCTACCGTAATTCTGTTTCCCATGGACGATGGGTAAGAAGTGCAACCTCGCTGTTGTTTTAAAACACTTTGGAAGATTGCAGTGTCTTTTTCAGCATGCCAGCTTGGCTGTTTCGAGGCCGGACGTTTCAAAGGGAACAGCTGCGGGAAATCGTTGTGCTATAGTTCGAGAAAAGGAAGCTGAAACGGTCTCGTCGTACTTCAAGACCCAGCACAACAATCGAGAATATGGATTCGAAGCACTGAAACGTGCGGAAGCTGGCAAAGGGAAAAGAGGACCAGTTTCCTCTAATGTAATCAGCTGCTTGGCGCACATTGAAGATGTACGGCGTTTGAACGAGGCATACCTTGGAGAGTAAGTTTTTGTTCGTGTTTCGGTCAATTGTATTTCTAAGACTAAGGAAGTCATCTTTCAATAATGCTTTCCTTTCAGGGATGTAGAAGTATTAAAGAGTTTCATGCCCAAAAGAAACCGTTCTGTAGCTTTTGCGGAATCCCCCGATGTCCGTAACGCATCACGGGGACCACAGCCCCTTCAGGAAAACAATCAGAAGCGATGTCGAACTTCGGAATACTTCACCGGAAGTAGTTCACTGATGAGCGAAAGACCAATCATCCAACAGTCCTCAAGCCAAAATATTTGCTCCATTCCCAGCAGAGCGGACAACCGCGTGGTACCCGAACCCCAGAAACCAAACCACAGCAATAAGAACCAGTGTCCAGTACCCGGAAGTGTCTTGAAATTGCCTCGAAGCCCGCTGGACGATGAAGTCAAATTCAGTCAGACAAAAGAAGCTAAGAGACCCAAGGTTCTTCAGCCAGTCATTTCGGTGTCGGAGGTGGTGTGGAGTGCACCGTCATGTCGAGTCAGAACTCCCAGCCGTTCTGCAGTTCCGGTTAAAATGGCACGTCGATTGTCGGATCTCGTTGATCGAGACTTTGTGTTCAAGTACAAAGAGAATTTCACCACTTTTCAGCGCTCTTCGTTCACTCTTTTTCGTTTTGTGTTTAGTCCGAAATATGCAAACACTCTTCGCCAGCTTCCGCAGTTTCGACATTTGGTTGTTCCGGATAATTCGTTGCCTTTTCAACAAGGAAACTTTGTCGTAACGCGAGGCTCGAAAAGTGTCATCAATGCGAGCCAGGTAGGAAAAAGATCCTAATGATAGTTTTCAACGCTCCCAAAAAACCATAAATGCGCTTCCTTCATTGAGATATTTTTGTTTCGTTAAAAGAATTTCGAGGAGTTCTGACTTCTGATGTCGACTTTCTTATTTCGCCTTTTTGTGCCCAAATATTTCACATGTACTTTACTGAATTCGTAACATATTTCACCGTTTTTGTGCTGATATTATGTCACACCGACCTGAATTACGATACTTGATATTTACTGAAAATTGATCCTGGACGTTTGGTGATTGATATTGACTTCTGAGTCGGGGAACGTGAGACGACGGCCCGCTGAGCTAATTGGATAGATGTCGGTTTTCGCGCGAACCTAAATCAGCGTGGACAATTCATCGGATCTATACAGGAGCAGTTGATTAGGGGCATGCTTGTGAAAATGCGATAAAATCTTCACGTGCAGGATACGCAGACCGCAGAGAGAAATGCGTGACAAAATGTGTGTTTTTGAATTTTAGTTCTGATACGGCTGGCAATACTAGCTCCACACAAATGTATGGGTTATACACAAAAACATGAGTAATTTTTTAAGGCTAGTTTCGTTGTTCTGACGTGATATGAAAACTGACAACGAATTTTCCAAGTCGTTATCTCAGCTAATAAACAATGCAAACATCATCAGCCGCTCGACCAATTAATGTGACACAATGGTCCCCCTCGCTCTCCTTATTCCTCCATGAAGCGATGAAAATCTCACATCACTTAGGCGCACTATCTACAGTAAAGGAGAATCGCTTTTATTCTGTAATGCCGTGGCCGAACAGAATGTAGGAGAAGAATGAAGAAAAAGAATCCAGTTTGATCAGAACGA